>JAVKPJ010000189.1:0-25000 GCA_033032175.1 Saturnia japonica
CATGAGTGTTGAAAATAGTGACCGGACTCACTCGCTTCTAATACTTTTACATAACTGTAAAAATGATAAAAGATCGTTAAATGTCGGTATTTGCGAATTGTTTTGTAACTCAAATCTTTGCGAGTATCTTGGTTCAAACGAGCCAAATGTCCTGTGGTAACTAAAATTTACTTAGTTTACAGTTTTATTAGCTTTTACCATCTAAATACTTACCTACCTACCTATTTTAGATAAAATTATAAGTGGACTCACGTACTTCTTTACTTTTTTATGTAAAATTCTAATGCGTTTGATTCGAAATCAAACCTATACTTAGCTTTACTTATATAGCAATAAAGTACACGTAGCTACTTCTTATTTTATCTATATAGTAAACAAATCTCAACTTTTAGCGTAACTGAATAATTTGTCGACCGTTTTGTTATATCTACCTACATCGGAAATCACTTTTACTTTTAATATATCTGTCATAATGAGTAACGAACAACAAATTCAATTGTTCACGTCCCAACGTGAATATGTTTTTAGAGACGTACAAATTCAACAATTGTACAATTCAACAAATACATCTTATCTTAGTAGATTCTTGTTTTATAAAAACTGAAATTCAATTAGACCCTGTTGCTTTATCTTAACACGTCTAGAGCTGAAACTTGCATGGATTGATAGGTCTAGTAATAGACATTATCATTGTTACAAAAAATATAACATTAAACACTTTTTCTTATCTGATCATGGAATTTAAAAAAAGCATTGATATTATTTCCTCGTTATACCCGATAATATTTGGTACATGTGAAAGCCAGGGTTTGAACTTAAGCTTTGCTCGACGAGACAACCCTCTTCACTGTAAAGAAAAATATCTAGTGGTTGGGTGCAAAAAAAACAAACATAATAACAATGTGCATATCTACGTCCAGTACTTTCTGCATGGTTGGCGTCCAAACTAACAGAGAGACAAAAATTTCAAAAAAGTGTCGAAATGTTTCCTGTTCATCATTCTTAATTAAATTTAATAATTTAAATATTTTTGATACTATTAACCAAGCATTAAAAATTATATTTGTGACTTTTTGAGAGGGAATCTCTCATGCGTATCTATCAGCAATTTTTTGTAATATACCTATTTACCACTCATATAAGGAATGTTGTTGAAGCGTATGTATCACGAAACTTTTAAATGTTTTTAATAATTTATTTTTTTACGGAGTTCGACAGCCTCTGAAACTCGCGACTTGTATAATCATATTTAAGTTAAACTATATTTTAATAATTAAATAATTGAAAGTCCGCTTAAATTATCATAATATCGGTTAGCCGAAACCACGGAAACAAGTTAGTACTACCTAATAAGATTACAAACCAGAAAAGTAGCACGGTTCGTTGCGTATTTAATTATATGATAAATTTATAATTTGATAATAAATATTAAATTGTCACTTTTTTTAAAGAAAATATGTATGGATTTACCTATATAATGAGAAATTTGATGCATTTCTGTTATAATTGTACGTGATCTGCAAACATGAACTTTGTAAGTAGAAATATTATTTTGTATTAAAAATTTTATTTAGTGAAACAATTTATTAAGTTGAATATATACTAAATAATTGAGAAAGAAATTTACATGTAAAGTTGATATTTTCATCATAATTTTATAAATATAGGAAGTAAAGACAAAGTTGTTCTTCGTGGGTTAAGTAAATATATACCAATACATTTTTTTTTTTCAAAAAAAAATACTTTTCATATTTGTAACATAATCTCGGTCTTAATGTCGTATTTAACTGATAACATAATTTTAATCACAAGTTATGTTTTTTTTTCCAATTAGATATATTATTAGGAACTAGATTACAATACCCGGAGGAATTTTTTTTTTCTATCGTCCTGATTATATTGGAAATGAAAAGTATATTTAAGGAAATATACCAATTAATCAACAATATACCTATTAAACAATTCATTTTTATAATTATCTGGTCTTTTTACGTCAAGATACCTACAATAACAACTAAACTTTTATTATTTCCAATTTCAGGTAAAGTACGCAATGATGACTGTGTGGGCCCTGCTGGCCTTTGCTTCAGCAACGGCCACTGCTAACGCAGAACCAGAAGCGCTAAATAATCAAAATTCTGAGCCTGGGGGAGTAGCGGGAGTGTGGGTTTAAGCTATAAGCAAAAGGACCGTTCTTTAAAACATTTAATACAAATTTACGTTGAATTATAAACAATTATTCTCAAAAAAAAAAAGATGATAAATTTTGGTAACATTCATGTAGAATTGTATATTGAATTTACTTTAATTTCAACTGGTTGTTTTATTAAAAATAAAATGTAATAAAAAAAATTTGTAGCTAATATACAACATTGCCAACACTATAATTATTACTTTCATTTACCTGTTTAGTACTGTGTGAAATAAAATTATTTGTTTAGCTGTATATTAATTGCAAATCCTTACAATGTCTATTAAACACTTATTATATTAGGATTTAGGATTTGCAAAAGTATTATTGATAATTATTTTAGCCTATTATTAATTATGGAATGATTTATACTTCCCATGTAATAATAATATTGTATTGTAATTTTTTTAACATTTAAAAAACTATTATTGACAATTCTTATAGCCTATCAATTGTCAAATGACATAAGCTTCCCGTGTACGAAATGTTATGAGAATCGGCCAAGCCGCTTTTGAGTTGAATCCGCTCATATCTTCATATGGTATGTCTATCAGGAAATTTGTACAAACCCATTACTTGTACAGACAGAACTATAGATTTTTTAATATACATAAACAAGAAAAGAATTTTTTAATGCATAAATTTGGAATTTTTTTGTGGAACAACTTTACCTGCATAGCCTAATACTAGTACTACTACTAATATTTCATCTACTAATTCTATCTCTGATATTTTAATTCAAACAAACATTCTCGATTATTTTTTTTTGCAAATTTTTGTTATTGGGTTTTCCTTCGAAATTATCAGTAGCAGCTCGGAGTTTGGTTTCGTACCCGATTAATGGTAATAGGCTCGCTCCCTATTACATGGGACCTAAAAATATACTCGGCGAAATGTGGGTGTACATTAGTACACCTCTGCCTAACCCTTCGGGTAATACAGGCGTGATGGTATGTTATTCTTGATTTTGAAATATTCTCTGATTATTTTTTTATAGTACCTCGACATACTCTCACACTCTTCAAACCCCTTTCTTTTAGCGTCCCTTGTTCACATATCGTAATTAATACATCAATGAATAATGCAATTCATTATTCCTACGCAATGTATTACAAATTATTAAAGACACTGTTATTCTACTGTCGATTATCCATTATTATTGCTAACAATTGCAATACTCGGCCGGCGTTACTGCAACGTGCGAATAAGCAAGCTGTATGTAATCACCTATAGTTGTGAAAGAAAGAAATTTTTTTACGTTTCTCACACTTAACATTACGATGCGAATTATAATGTTTCCGTATTTACGATAATAATCTCTGCTTATGTTATTCCAACAATTAAGACGAATCTAACGAAATCTCGTATGCTAAACCCATCAAGCCATTTAAGGCTACAGAGCGTGCCAAAAAGAAATATACATAAATACAATCGAAAAAAAACACCCTACAGTTTTGCAGACGGTTAAAATTAGAAATGTTACGCGTGTGTGGTGTGTATGTACCCTGCATGTTTTCTATAATTTTTATGACAGACAAAATTAGTATTTTATATTTGGTATGTACTAAATATACTTTCGTATTTACTAAGACGCCTAATAGCTTTGTTATGTATTTCTAAAGTTACTATACTATCTGACAGTAAATCATTAGAACAGAGAGTAACTCACGAAAAAGCAAATGTGACTCCCATAGAGCATTTTTTTTTAATTTATCTAGTCAGAATTATTTACAAATTTAAAAAAATTGTAAATTTTTTGCATTGTATGTACTATCATACTTTTATGAATCTAAACACATATACCCACCACTTAAAGCTGCCTATACTAGAGATAAACAAAAAACATAAAGAAATAGGCAGGATTAACCTTTTTGGGGAAAAGTTGCTGAAATCGTATCATTTTGGGGAAATATTTGGCCGCCATGGGGAAATTTCGAAAACTCAATATGGATATTAAACGACCTCGAGGTTTAGTTCTAATTCCCAGATACGATCCGTGCCTAAAGCACACCGCAGAGTTGGGTAAAAATTGCCGCTAGAGAAAATAGGATTTTTAAATAATTTTTCCTTTTTTACAAAAACTGTTTATGTACTGTTTATGATTTAGACCATAATTGTAAGACTTTTATATACTTATATCATATTTTTAAATAATGCATAGTTAAGTTTAAAAAGGCTTAATATATTCTTGTTCTATAAAAGCTGAAGTTCAATTAGACCCTTTTGCATTAACTTATCACATCTAGAGCTGAAATTTAAATGGATTGATAGGTCTAGTAATACCTCATCCCACTAATAGACTATATTTTCCCCAGGTGTCCCTCTGCTCGTTTTACAACACCCGAATTTCGTATAGAATCAAGTATATTAAACTCAATTTAAAATGTATTAATTTACTTTGGAATGTACTTTTAAGAGGTCTTACTTAATAAACAAAATACAAGGAGGAGATAAAATAACAAACAAACAAGCCATTATGGTGACCACACGCAGGTAAAGCACATAAACAATAGGGATGATTCATGCAATTGCTAATAACGATAAATGTTTATGTACTTTGACTTAGACCATAATTATTATAAGACTTTTGATGTATTTATAAAAATATTGCATAGTTAAGTAAAAAAAACATCGTAGTAGATTCTTGTTTTATAAAAACCGAAAATTCAATTAGACCCTGTTGCTTCATCTTAACACGTCTAGAGCTGAAACTTGCATGGATTGATAGGTCTAGTGATAGACATTATCATTGCTAAGGAATCGTGATAATGACGTCAACAACAGACTACTATCACAAATTTCAAATAACGTTTCATAAATTATAATTATTCTCTAACATATTTTGGGTATACCTACGAATATGCATCAATCAAAATGTTATACAAAGAATAGACTACTCAACGTTTTACAAAGAACACGAGACTCTAAATAACAATAATGATCGTGAATTATGCATTGTTACAAAAAATATAACATTAAAACACTTTTTCTTATCTGATCATGGAATTTAAAAAAAGCATTGATATTATTTCCTCGGTATACACGATAATATTTGGTACATGTGAAAGCCAGGGTTTGAACTTAAGCTTTGCTCGACGAGACAACCCTCTTCACTGTAAAGAAAAATATCTAGTGGTTGGGTGCAAAAAAAACAAACATAATAACAATGTGCATATCTACGTCCAGTACTTTCTGCATGGTTGGCGTCCAAACTAACAGAGAGACAAAAATTTCAAAAAAGTGTCGAAATGTTTCCTGTTCATCATTCTTAATTAAATTTAATAATTTAAATATTTTTGATACTATTAACCAAGCATTAAAAATTATATTTGTGACTTTTTGAGAGGGAATCTCTCATGCGTATCTATCAGCAATTTTTTGTAATATACCTATTTACCACTCATATAAGGAATGTTGTTGAAGCGTATGTATCACGAAACTTTTAAATGTTTTTAATAATTTATTTTTTTACGGAGTTCGACAGCCTCTGAAACTCGCGACTTGTATAATCATATTTAAGTTAAACTATATTTTAATAATTAAATAATTGAAAGTCCGCTTAAATTATTATAATATCGGTTAGCCGAAACCACGGAAACAAGTTAGTACTACCTAATAAGATTACAAACCAGAAAAGTAGCACGGTTCGTTGCGTATTTAATTATATGATAAATTTATAATTTGATAATAAATATTAAATTGTCACTTTTTTTAAAGAAAATATGTATGGATTTACCTATATAATGAGAAATTTGATGCATTTCTGTTATAATTGTACGTGATCTGCAAACATGAACTTTGTAAGTAGAAATATTATTTTGTATTAAAAATTTTATTTAGTGAAACAATTTATTAAGTTGAATATATACTAAATAATTGAGAAAGAAATTTACATGTAAAGTTGATATTTTCATCATAATTTTATAAATATAGGAAGTAAAGACAAAGTTGTTCTTCGTGGGTTAAGTAAATATATACCAAATTTTTTTTTTTTTTCAAAAAAAAATATTTTCATATTTGTAACATAATCTCGGTCTTAATGTCGTATTTAACTGATAACATAATTTTAATCACAAGTTATGTTTTTTTTTCCAATAAGATATATTATTAGGAACTAGATTACAATACCCGGAGGAATTTTTTTTCTATCGTCCTGATTATATTGGAAATGAAAAGTATATTTAAGGAAATATACCAATTAATCAACAATATACCTATTAAACAATTCATTTTTATAATTATCTGGTCTTTTTACGTCAAGATACCTACAATAACAACTAAACTTTTATTATTTCCAATTTCAGGTAAAGTACGCAATGATGACTGTGTGGGCCCTGCTGGCCTTTGCTTCAGCAACGGCCACTGCTAACGCAGAACCAGAAGCGCTAAATAATCAAAATTCTGAGCCTGGGGGAGTAGCGGGAGTGTGGGTTTAAGCTATAAGCAAAAGGACCGTTCTTTAAAACATTTAATACAAATTTACGTTGAATTATAAACAATTATTCTCAAAAAAAAAAAGATGATAAATTTTGGTAACATTCATGTAGAATTGTATATTGAATTTACTTTAATTTCAACTGGTTGTTTTATTAAAAATAAAATGTAATAAAAAAAATTTGTAGCTAATATACAACATTGCCAACACTATAATTATTACTTTCATTTACCTGTTTAGTACTGTGTGAAATAAAATTATTGTTTAGCTGTATATTAATTGCAAATCCTTACAATGTCTATTAAACACTTATTATATTAGGATTTAGGATTTGCAAAAGTATTATTGATAATTATTTTAGCCTATTATTAATTATGGAATGATTTATACTTCCCATGTAATAATAATATTGTATTGTAATTTTTTTTAACATTTAAAAAACTATTATTGACAATTCTTATAGCCTATCAATTGTCAAATGACATAAGCTTCCCGTGTACGAAATGTTATGAGAATCGGCCAAGCCGCTTTTGAGTTGAATCCGCTCATATCTTCATATGGTATGTCTATCAGGAAATTTGTACAAACCCATTACTTGTACAGACAGAACTATAGATTTTTTAATATACATAAACAAGAAAAGAATTTTTTAATGCATAAATTTGGAATTTTTTTGTGGAACAACTTTACCTGCATAGCCTAATACTAGTACTACTACTACAAGTAGTACTAGTACTACTACCTAATATTTCATCTACTAATTCTATCTCTGATATTTTAATTCAAACAAACATTCTCGATTATTTTTTTTTGCAAATTTTTGTTATTGGGTTTTCCTTCGAAATTATCAGTAGCAGCTCGGAGTTTGGTTTCGTACCCGATTAATGGTAATAGGCTCGCTCCCTATTACATGGGACCTAAAAATATACTCGGCGAAATGTGGGTGTACATTAGTACACCTCTGCCTAACCCTTCGGGTAATACAGGCGTGATGGTATGTTATTCTTGATTTTGAAATATTCTCTGATTATTTTTTTATAGTACCTCGACATACTCTCACACTCTTCAAACCCCCTTTCTTTTAGCGTCCCTTGTTCACATATCGTAATTAATACATCAATGAATAATGCAATTCATTATTCCTACGCAATGTATTACAAATTATTAAAGACACTGTTATTCTACTGTCGATTATCCATTATTATTGCTAACAATTGCAATACTCGGCCGGCGTTACTGCAACGTGCGAATAAGCAAGCTGTATGTAATCACCTATAGTTGTGAAAGAGAAAATTTTTTTACGTTTCTCACACTTAACATTACGATGCGAATTATAATGTTTCCGTATTTACGATAATAATCTCTGCTTATGTTATTCCAACAATTAAGACGAATCTAACGAAATCTCGTATGCTAAACCCATCAAGCCATTTAAGGCTACAGAGCGTGCCAAAAGAAATATACATAAATACAATCGAAAAAAAACACCCTACAGTTTTGCAGACGGTTAAAATTAGAAATGTTACGCGTGTGTGGTGTGTATGTACCCTGCATGTTTTCTATAATTTTTATGACAGACAAAATTAGTATTTTATATTTGGTATGTACTAAATATACTTTCGTATTTACTAAGACGCCTAATAGCTTTGTTATGTATTTCTAAAGTTACTATACTATCTGACAGTAAATCATTAGAACAGAGAGTAACTCACGAAAAAGCAAATGTGACTCCCATAGAGCATTTTTTTTTAATTTATCTAGTCAGAATTATTTACAAATTTAAAAAAATTGTAAATTTTTTGCATTGTATGTACTATCATACTTTTATGAATCTAAACACATATACCCACCACTTAAAGCTGCCTATACTAGAGATAAACAAAAAACATAAAGAAATAGGCAGGATTAACCTTTTTGGGGAAAAGTTGCTGAAATCGTATCATTTTGGGGAAATATTTGGCCGCCATGGGGAAATTTCGAAAACTCAATATGGATATTAAACGACCTCGAGGTTTAGTTCTAATTCCCAGATACGATCCGTGCCTAAAGCACACCGCAGAGTTGGGTAAAAATTGCCGCTAGAGAAAATAGGATTTTTAAATAATTTTTCCTTTTTTACAAAAACTGTTTATGTACTGTTTATGATTTAGACCATAATTGTAAGACTTTTATATACTTATATCATATTTTTAAATAATGCATAGTTAAGTTAAAAAGGCTTAATATATTCTTGTTCTATAAAAGCTGAAGTTCAATTAGACCCTTTTGCATTAACTTATCACATCTAGAGCTGAAATTTAAATGGATTGATAGGTCTAGTAATACCTCATCCCACTAATAGACTATATTTTCCCCAGGTGTCCCTCTGCTCGTTTTACAACACCCGAATTTCGTATAGAATCAAGTATATTAAACTCAATTTAAAATGTATTAATTTACTTTGGAATGTACTTTTAAGAGGTCTTACTTAATAAACAAAATACAAGGAGGAGATAAAATAACAAACAAACAAGCCATTATGGTGACCACACGCAGGTAAAGCACATAAACAATAGGGATGATTCATGCAATTGCTAATAACGATAAATGTTTATGTACTTTGACTTAGACCATAATTATTATAAGACTTTTGATGTATTTATAAAAATATTGCATAGTTAAGTAAAAAAAACATCGTAGTAGATTCTTGTTTTATAAAAACCGAAAATTCAATTAGACCCTGTTGCTTCATCTTAACACGTCTAGAGCTGAAACTTGCATGGATTGATAGGTCTAGTGATAGACATTATCATTGCTAAGGAATCGTGATAATGACGTCAACAACAGACTACTATCACAAATTTCAAATAACGTTTCATAAATTATAATTATTCTCTAACATATTTTGGGTATACCTACGAATATGCATCAATCAAAATGTTATACAAAGAATAGACTACTCAACGTTTTACAAAGAACACGAGACTCTAAATAACAATAATGATCGTGAATTATGCATTGTTACAAAAAATATAACATTAAACACTTTTTCTTATCTGATCATGGAATTTAAAAAAAGCATTGATATTATTTCCTCGTTATACCCGATAATATTTGGTACATGTGAAAGCCAGGGTTTGAACTTAAGCTTTGCTCGACGAGACAACCCTCTTCACTGTAAAGAAAAATATCTAGTGGTTGGGTGAAAAAAAAAACAAACATAATAACAATGTGCATATCTACGTCCAGTACTTTCTGCATGGTTGGCGTCCAAACTAACAGAGAGACAAAAATTTCAAAAAAGTGTCGAAATGTTTCCTGTTCATCATTCTTAATTAAATTTAATAATTTAAATATTTTTGATACTATTAACCAAGCATTAAAAATTATATTTGTGACTTTTTGAGAGGGAATCTCTCATGCGTATCTATCAGCAATTTTTTGTAATATACCTATTTACCACTCATATAAGGAATGTTGTTGAAGCGTATGTATCACGAAACTTTTAAATGTTTTTAATAATTTATTTTTTTACGGAGTTCGACAGCCTCTGAAACTCGCGACTTGTAAATCATATTTAAGTTAAACTATATTTTAATAATTAAATAATTGAAAGTCCGCTTAAATTATTATAATATCGGTTAGCCGAAACCACGGAAACAAGTTAGTACTACCTAATAAGATTACAAACCAGAAAAGTAGCACGGTTCGTTGCGTATTTAATTATATGATAAATTTATAATTTGATAATAAATATTAAATTGTCACTTTTTTTTAAAGAAAATATGTATGGATTTACCTATATAATGAGAAATTTGATGCATTTCTGTTATAATTGTACGTGATCTGCAAACATGAACTTTGTAAGTAGAAATATTATTTTGTATTAAAAATTTTATTTAGTGAAACAATTTATTAAGTTGAATATATACTAAATAATTGAGAAAGAAATTTACATGTAAAGTTGATATTTTCATCATAATTTTATAAATATAGGAAGTAAAGACAAAGTTGTTCTTCGTGGGTTAAGTAAATATATACCAATATATTTTTTTTTTTCAAAAAAAAATACTTTTCATATTTGTAACATAATCTCGGTCTTAATGTCGTATTTAACTGATAACATAATTTTAATCACAAGTTATGTTTTTTTTCCAATAAGATATATTATTAGGAACTAGATTACAATACCCGGAGGAATTTTTTTTTCTATCGTCCTGATTATATTGGAAATGAAAAGTATATTTAAGGAAATATACCAATTAATCAACAATATACCTATTAACAATTCATTTTTATAATTATCTGGTCTTTTTACGTCAAGATACCTACAATAACAACTAAACTTTTATTATTTCCAATTTCAGGTAAAGTACGCAATGATGACTGTGTGGGCCCTGCTGGCCTTTGCTTCAGCAACGGCCACCGCTAACGCAGAACCAGAAGCGCTAAATAATCAAAATTCTGAGCCTGGGGGAGTAGCGGGAATTTGGGTTTAAGCTATAAGCAACAGGACCGTTCTTTAAAACATTTAATACAAATTTACGTTGAATTATAAACAATTATTCTCAAAAAAAAAAAGATAAATTTTGGTAACATTCATGTAGAATTGTATATTGAATTTATTTTAATTTCAACTGGTTGTTTTATTAAAAATAAAATGTAATAAAAAAATTTGTAGCTAATATACAACATTGCCAACACTATAATTATTACTTTCATTTACCTGTTTAGTACTGTGTGAAATAAAATTAATTGTTTAGCCTCATATTAATTGCAAATCCTTACAATAACTATTAAACACTTATTATATTAGGATTTGCAAAAGTATTATTGATAATTATTTTAGCCTATTATTAATTATGGAATGATTTATACTTCCCATGTAATAATAATATTGTAGTGTAATTTTTTTAACATTTAAAAAACTATTATTGACAATTCTTATAGCCTATCAATTGTCAAATGACATAAGCTTCCCGTGTACGAAATGTTATGAGAATCGGCCAAGCCGCTTTTGAGTTGAATCCGCTCATATCTTCATATGGTATGTCTATCAGGAAATTTGTACAAACCCATTACTTGTACAGACAGAACTATAGATTTTTTAATATACATAAACAAGAAAAGAATTTTTTAATGCATAAATTTGGAATTTTTTTGTGGAACAACTTTACCTGCATAGCCGTACTACTACCTAATATTTCTTCTACTAATTCTATCTCTGATATTTTAATTCAAACAAACATTCTCGATTATTTTTTTTTGCAAATTTTTGTTATTGGGTTTTCCTTCGAAATTATCAGTAGCAGCTCGGAGTTTGGTTTCGTACCCGATTAATGGTAATAGGCTCGCTCCCTATTACATGGGACCTAAAAATATACTCGGCGAAATGTGGGTGTACAGTAGTACACCTCTGCCTAACCCTTCGGGTAATACAGGCGTGATGGTATGTTATTCTTGATTTTGAAATATTCTCTGATTATTTTTTTATAGTACCTCGACATACTCTCACACTCTTCAAACCCCCTTTCTTTTAGCGTCCCTTGTTCACATATCGTAATTAATACATCAATGAATAATGCAATTCATTATTCCTACGCAATGTATTACAAATTATTAAAGACACTGTTATTCTACTGTCGATTATCCATTATTATTGCTAACAATTGCAATACTCGGCCGGCGTTACTGCAACGTGCGAATAAGCAAGCTGTATGTAATCACCTATAGTTGTGAAAGAAAGAAATTTTTTTACGTTTCTCACACTTAACATTACGATGCGAATTATAATGTTTCCGTATTTACGATAATAATCTCTGCTTATGTTATTCCAACAATTAAGACGAATCTAACGAAATCTCGTATGCTAAACCCATCAAGCCATTTAAGGCTACAGAGCGTGCCAAAGAAATATACATAAATACAATCGAAAAAAAAACACCCTACAGTTTTGCAGACGGTTAAAATTAGAAATGTTACGCGTGTGTGGTGTGTATGTACCCTGCATGTTTTCTATAATTTTTATGACAGACAAAATTAGTATTTTATATTTGGTATGTACTAAATATACTTTCGTATTTACTAAGACGCCTAATAGCTTTGTTATGTATTTCTAAAGTTACTATACTATCTGACAGTAAATCATTAGAACAGAGAGTAACTCACGAAAAAGCAAATGTGACTCCCATAGAGCATTTTTTTTAAATTTATCTAGTCAGAATTATTTACAAATTTAAAAAAATTGTAAATTTTTTGCATTGTATGTACTATCATACTTTTATGAATCTAAACACATATACCCACCACTTAAAGCTGCCTATACTAGAGATAAAAAAAAACATAAAGAAATAGGCAGGATTAACCTTTTTGGGGAAAAGTTGCTGAAATCGTATCATTTTGGGGAAATATTTGGCCGCCATGGGGAAATTTCGAAAACTCAATATGGATATTAAACGACCTCGAGGTTTAGTTCTAATTCCCAGATACGATCCGTGCCTAAAGCACACCGCAGAGTTGGGTAAAAATTGCCGCTAGAGAAAATAGGATTTTTAAATAATTTTTCCTTTTTTACAAAAACTGTTTATGTACTGTTTATGATTTAGACCATAATTGTAAGACTTTTATATACTTATATCATATTTTTAAATAATGCATAGTTAAGTTAAAAAAGGCTTAATATATTCTTGTTCTATAAAAGCTGAAGTTCAATTAGACCCTTTTGCATTAACTTATCACATCTAGAGCTGAAATTTAAATGGATTGATAGGTCTAGTAATACCTCATCCCACTAATAGACTATATTTTCCCCAGGTGTCCCTCTGCTCGTTTTACAACACCCGAATTTCGTATAGAATCAAGTATATTAAACTCAATTTAAAATGTATTAATTTACTTTGGAATGTACTTTTAAGAGGTCTTACTTAATAAACAAAATACAAGGAGGAGATAAAATAACAAACAAACAAGCCATTATGGTGACCACACGCAGGTAAAGCACATAAACAATAGGGATGATTCATGCAATTGCTAATAACGATAAATGTTTATGTACTTTGACTTAGACCATAATTATTATAAGACTTTTGATGTATTTATAAAAATATTGCATAGTTAAGTAAAAAAAACATCGTAGTAGATTCTTGTTTTATAAAAACCGAAAATTCAATTAGACCCTGTTGCTTCATCTTAACACGTCTAGAGCTGAAACTTGCATGGATTGATAGGTCTAGTGATAGACATTATCATTGCTAAGGAATCGTGATAATGACGTCAACAACAGACTACTATCACAAATTTCAAATAACGTTTCATAAATTATAATTATTCTCTAACATATTTTGGGTATACCTACGAATATGCATCAATCAAAATGTTATACAAAGAATAGACTACTCAACGTTTTACAAAGAACACGAGACTCTAAATAACAATAATGATCGTGAATTATGCATTGTTACAAAAAATATAACATTAAACACTTTTTCTTATCTGATCATGGAATTTAAAAAAAGCATTGATATTATTTCCTCGTTATACCCGATAATATTTGGTACATGTGAAAGCCAGGGTTTGAACTTAAGCTTTGCTCGACGAGACAACCCTCTTCACTGTAAAGAAAAATATCTAGTGGTTGGGTGCAAAAAAAACAAACATAATAACAATGTGCATATCTACGTCCAGTACTTTCTGCATGGTTGGCGTCCAAACTAACAGAGAGACAAAAATTTCAAAAAAGTGTCGAAATGTTTCCTGTTCATCATTCTTAATTAAATTTAATAATTTAAATATTTTTGATACTATTAACCAAGCATTAAAATTATATTTGTGACTTTTTGAGAGGGAATCTCTCATGCGTATCTATCAGCAATTTTTTGTAATATACCTATTTACCACTCATATAAGGAATGTTGTTGAAGCGTATGTATCACGAAACTTTTAAATGTTTTTAATAATTTATTTTTTTACGGAGTTCGACAGCCTCTGAAACTCGCGACTTGTATAATCATATTTAAGTTAAACTATATTTTAATAATTAAATAATTGAAAGTCCGCTTAAATTATTATAATATCGGTTAGCCGAAACCACGGAAACAAGTTAGTACTACCTAATAAGATTACAAACCAGAAAAGTAGCACGGTTCGTTGCGTATTTAATTATATGATAAATTTATAATTTGATAATAAATATTAAATTGTCACTTTTTTTAAAGAAAATATGTATGGATTTACCTATATAATGAGAAATTTGATGCATTTCTGTTATAATTGTACGTGATCTGCAAACATGAACTTTGTAAGTAGAAATATTATTTTGTATTAAAAATTTTATTTAGTGAAACAATTTATTAAGTTGAATATATACTAAATAATTGAGAAAGAAATTTACATGTAAAGTTGATATTTTCATCATAATTTTATAAATATAGGAAGTAAAGACAAAGTTGTTCTTCGTGGGTTAAGTAAAATATATACCAATACAATTTTTTTTTTTCAAAAAAAATACTTTTCATATTTGTAACATAATCTCGGTCTTAATGTCGTATTTAACTGATAACATAATTTTAATCACAAGTTATGTTTTTTTTTCCAATTAGATATATTATTTAGGAACTAGATTACAATACCCGGAGGAATTTTTTTTTCTATCGTCCTGATTATATTGGAAATGAAAAGTATATTTAAGGAAATATACCAATTAATCAACAATATACCTATTAACAATTCATTTTTATAATTATCTGGTCTTTTTACGTCAAGATACCTACAATAACAACTAAACTTTTATTATTTCCAATTTCAGGTAAAGTACGCAATGATGACTGTGTGGGCCCTGCTGGCCTTTGCTTCAGCAACGGCCACTGCTAACGCAGAACCAGAAGCGCTAAATAATCAAAATTCTGAGCCTGGGGGAGTAGCGGGAGTGTGGGTTTAAGCTATAAGCAAAAGGACCGTTCTTTAAAACATTTAATACAAATTTACGTTGAATTATAAACAATTATTCTCAAAAAAAAAAAGATGATAAATTTTGGTAACATTCATGTAGAATTGTATATTGAATTTATTTTAATTTCAACTGGTTGTTTTATTAAAAATAAAATGTAATAAAAAAAATTTGTAGCTAATATACAACATTGCCAACACTATAATTATTACTTTCATTTACCTGTTTAGTACTGTGTGAAATAAAATTATTGTTTAGCTGTATATTAATTGCAAATCCTTACAATGTCTATTAAACACTTATTATATTAGGATTTAGGATTTGCAAAAGTATTATTGATAATTATTTTAGCCTATTATTAATTATGGAATGATTTATACTTCCCATGTAATAATAATATTGTATTGTAATTTTTTTAACATTTAAAAAACTATTATTGACAATTCTTATAGCCTATCAATTGTCAAATGACATAAGCTTCCCGTGTACGAAATGTTATGAGAATCGGCCAAGCCGCTTTTGAGTTGAATCCGCTCATATCTTCATATGGTATGTCTATCAGGAAATTTGTACAAACCCATTACTTGTACAGACAGAACTATAGATTTTTTAATATACATAAACAAGAAAAGAATTTTTTAATGCATAAATTTGGAATTTTTTTGTGGAACAACTTTACCTGCATAGCCGTACTACTACCTATATATTTCTTCTACTAATTCTATCTCTGATATTTTAATTCAAACAAACATTCTCGATTATTTTTTTTGCAAATTTTTGTTATTGGGTTTTCCTTCGAAATTATCATTAGCAGCTCGGAGTTTGGTTTCGTACCCGATTAATGGTAATAGGCTCGCTCCCTATTACATGGGACCTAAAAATATACTCGGCGAAATGTGGGTGTACATTAGTACACCTCTGCCTAACCCTTCGGGTAATACAGGCGTGATGGTATGTGTTACTCGACAGAAAAAAATAGGCGACGTGCTATGTCGCCGCGCGATGCATGCAGATGACTGTGGCGGGGCGAGTGTCCGCTATCATATGAAACGCAAACTTGGTACTTATACTTAGGTTATTTCAAAATATACAAAGAGTTTATAATAAAATATGAGCGCGTCGTTTACACTCCCCACCTTGTGCGAGATTAGCACCATCAACTAAAGAGACTGGGGCGACGCGCGCCGCGGAACGTCGCAGCACGCGCCTGTGGCCGTTTCTAACCTCTACAACTCGTACGCGGCCGTCCTTGCCTGGCATTACACTGTGCACACGTGCCGCGTGGCACACGTTTCGGGTGATGTCAGGGTCACGATCAGAACTAGATTCGCCGACACGCAAAACAGCTTTTGTTTGCTGCCACTTTTTCCTCGGTAACAGCTTGTGTGGGAGAATTCTTTAAGCCATCGCTTACAGTTCATGTCGGCCAACCTTTGAGCTTTTCTCCATTGCCTTCCGTAAGAACAAATTGAATCATCAAAAGGCTCCGATTGGTGGTAAATTTAATAACAATAATGATCGTGAATTATGCATTGTTACAAAAAATATAACATTAAACACTTTTTCTTATCTGATCATGGAATTTAAAAAAAGCATTGATATTATTTCCTCGTTATACCCGATAATATTTGGTACATGTGAAAGCCAGGGTTTGAACTTAAGCTTTGCTCGACGAGACAACCCTCTTCACTGTAAAGAAAAATATCTAGTGGTTGGGTGCAAAAAAAACAAACATAATAACAATGTGCATATCTACGTCCAGTACTTTCTGCATGGTTGGCGTCCAAACTAACAGAGAGACAAAAATTTCAAAAAAGTGTCGAAATGTTTCCTGTTCATCATTCTTAATTAAATTTAATAATTTAAATATTTTTGATACTATTAACCAAGCATTAAAAATTATATTTGTGACTTTTTGAGAGGGAATCTCTCATGCGTATCTATCAGCAATTTTTTGTAATATACCTATTTACCACTCATATAAGGAATGTTGTTGAAGCGTATGTATCACGAAACTTTTAAATGTTTTTAATAATTTATTTTTTTACGGAGTTCGACAGCCTCTGAAACTCGCGACTTGTATAATCATATTTAAGTTAAACTATATTTTAATAATTAAATAATTGAAAGTCCGCTTAAATTATCATAATATCGGTTAGCCGAAACCACGGAAACAAGTTAGTACTACCTAATAAGATTACAAACCAGAAAAGTAGCACGGTTCGTTGCGTATTTAATTATATGATAAATTTATAATTTGATAATAAATATTAAATTGTCACTTTTTTTAAAGAAAATATGTATGGATTTACCTATATAATGAGAAATTTGATGCATTTCTGTTATAATTGTACGTGATCTGCAAACATGAACTTTGTAAGTAGAAATATTATTTTGTATTAAAAATTTTATTTAGTGAAACAATTTATTAAGTTGAATATATACTAAATAATTGAGAAAGAAATTTACATGTAAAGTTGATATTTTCATCATAATTTTATAAATATAGGAAGTAAAGACAAAGTTGTTCTTCGTGGGTTAAGTAAATATATACCAATACATTTTTTTTTTTCAAAAAAAAATACTTTTCATATTTGTAACATAATCTCGGTCTTAATGTCGTATTTAACTGATAACATAATTTTAATCACAAGTTATGTTTTTTTTTCCAATTAGATATATTATTAGGAACTAGATTACAATACCCGGAGGAATTTTTTTTTTCTATCGTCCTGATTATATTGGAAATGAAAAGTATATTTAAGGAAATATACCAATTAATCAACAATATACCTATTAAACAATTCATTTTTATAATTATCTGGTCTTTTTACGTCAAGATACCTACAATAACAACTAAACTTTTATTATTTCCAATTTCAGGTAAAGTACGCAATGATGACTGTGTGGGCCCTGCTGGCCTTTGCTTCAGCAACGGCCACTGCTAACGCAGAACCAGAAGCGCTAAATAATCAAAATTCTGAGCCTGGGGGAGTAGCGGGAGTGTGGGTTTAAGCTATAAGCAAAAGGACCGTTCTTTAAAACATTTAATACAAATTTACGTTGAATTATAAACAATTATTCTCAAAAAAAAAAAGATGATAAATTTTGGTAACATTCATGTAGAATTGTATATTGAATTTACTTTAATTTCAACTGGTTGTTTTATTAAAAATAAAATGTAATAAAAAAAATTTGTAGCTAATATACAACATTGCCAACACTATAATTATTACTTTCATTTACCTGTTTAGTACTGTGTGAAATAAAATTATTTGTTTAGCTGTATATTAATTGCAAATCCTTACAATGTCTATTAAACACTTATTATATTAGGATTTAGGATTTGCAAAAGTATTATTGATAATTATTTTAGCCTATTATTAATTATGGAATGATTTATACTTCCCATGTAATAATAATATTGTATTGTAATTTTTTTAACATTTAAAAAACTATTATTGACAATTCTTATAGCCTATCAATTGTCAAATGACATAAGCTTCCCGTGTACGAAATGTTATGAGAATCGGCCAAGCCGCTTTTGAGTTGAATCCGCTCATATCTTCATATGGTATGTCTATCAGGAAATTTGTACAAACCCATTACTTGTACAGACAGAACTATAGATTTTTTAATATACATAAACAAGAAAAGAATTTTTTAATGCATAAATTTGGAATTTTTTTGTGGAACAACTTTACCTGCATAGCCTAATACTAGTACTACTACTAATATTTCATCTACTAATTCTATCTCTGATATTTTAATTCAAACAAACATTCTCGATTATTTTTTTTTGCAAATTTTTGTTATTGGGTTTTCCTTCGAAATTATCAGTAGCAGCTCGGAGTTTGGTTTCGTACCCGATTAATGGTAATAGGCTCGCTCCCTATTACATGGGACCTAAAAATATACTCGGCGAAATGTGGGTGTACATTAGTACACCTCTGCCTAACCCTTCGGGTAATACAGGCGTGATGGTATGTTATTCTTGATTTTGAAATATTCTCTGATTATTTTTTTATAGTACCTCGACATACTCTCACACTCTTCAAACCCCTTTCTTTTAGCGTCCCTTGTTCACATATCGTAATTAATACATCAATGAATAATGCAATTCATTATTCCTACGCAATGTATTACAAATTATTAAAGACACTGTTATTCTACTGTCGATTATCCATTATTATTGCTAACAATTGCAATACTCGGCCGGCGTTACTGCAACGTGCGAATAAGCAAGCTGTATGTAATCACCTATAGTTGTGAAAGAAAGAAATTTTTTTACGTTTCTCACACTTAACATTACGATGCGAATTATAATGTTTCCGTATTTACGATAATAATCTCTGCTTATGTTATTCCAACAATTAAGACGAATCTAACGAAATCTCGTATGCTAAACCCATCAAGCCATTTAAGGCTACAGAGCGTGCCAAAAAGAAATATACATAAATACAATCGAAAAAAAACACCCTACAGTTTTGCAGACGGTTAAAATTAGAAATGTTACGCGTGTGTGGTGTGTATGTACCCTGCATGTTTTCTATAATTTTTATGACAGACAAAATTAGTATTTTATATTTGGTATGTACTAAATATACTTTCGTATTTACTAAGACGCCTAATAGCTTTGTTATGTATTTCTAAAGTTACTATACTATCTGACAGTAAATCATTAGAACAGAGAGTAACTCACGAAAAAGCAAATGTGACTCCCATAGAGCATTTTTTTTTAATTTATCTAGTCAGAATTATTTACAAATTTAAAAAAATTGTAAATTTTTTGCATTGTATGTACTATCATACTTTTATGAATCTAAACACATATACCCACCACTTAAAGCTGCCTATACTAGAGATAAACAAAAAACATAAAGAAATAGGCAGGATTAACCTTTTTGGGGAAAAGTTGCTGAAATCGTATCATTTTGGGGAAATATTTGGCCGCCATGGGGAAATTTCGAAAACTCAATATGGATATTAAACGACCTCGAGGTTTAGTTCTAATTCCCAGATACGATCCGTGCCTAAAGCACACCGCAGAGTTGGGTAAAAATTGCCGCTAGAGAAAATAGGATTTTTAAATAATTTTTCCTTTTTTACAAAAACTGTTTATGTACTGTTTATGATTTAGACCATAATTGTAAGACTTTTATATACTTATATCATATTTTTAAATAATGCATAGTTAAGTTTAAAAAGGCTTAATATATTCTTGTTCTATAAAAGCTGAAGTTCAATTAGACCCTTTTGCATTAACTTATCACATCTAGAGCTGAAATTTAAATGGATTGATAGGTCTAGTAATACCTCATCCCACTAATAGACTATATTTTCCCCAGGTGTCCCTCTGCTCGTTTTACAACACCCGAATTTCGTATAGAATCAAGTATATTAAACTCAATTTAAAATGTATTAATTTACTTTGGAATGTACTTTTAAGAGGTCTTACTTAATAAACAAAATACAAGGAGGAGATAAAATAACAAACAAACAAGCCATTATGGTGACCACACGCAGGTAAAGCACATAAACAATAGGGATGATTCATGCAATTGCTAATAACGATAAATGTTTATGTACTTTGACTTAGACCATAATTATTATAAGACTTTTGATGTATTTATAAAAATATTGCATAGTTAAGTAAAAAAAACATCGTAGTAGATTCTTGTTTTATAAAAACCGAAAATTCAATTAGACCCTGTTGCTTCATCTTAACACGTCTAGAGCTGAAACTTGCATGGATTGATAGGTCTAGTGATAGACATTATCATTGCTAAGGAATCGTGATAATGACGTCAACAACAGACTACTATCACAAATTTCAAATAACGTTTCATAAATTATAATTATTCTCTAACATATTTTGGGTATACCTACGAATATGCATCAATCAAAATGTTATACAAAGAATAGACTACTCAACGTTTTACAAAGAACACGAGACTCTAAATAACAATAATGATCGTGAATTATGCATTGTTACAAAAAATATAACATTAAAACACTTTTTCTTATCTGATCATGGAATTTAAAAAAAGCATTGATATTATTTCCTCGGTATACACGATAATATTTGGTACATGTGAAAGCCAGGGTTTGAACTTAAGCTTTGCTCGACGAGACAACCCTCTTCACTGTAAAGAAAAATATCTAGTGGTTGGGTGCAAAAAAAACAAACATAATAACAATGTGCATATCTACGTCCAGTACTTTCTGCATGGTTGGCGTCCAAACTAACAGAGAGACAAAAATTTCAAAAAAGTGTCGAAATGTTTCCTGTTCATCATTCTTAATTAAATTTAATAATTTAAATATTTTTGATACTATTAACCAAGCATTAAAAATTATATTTGTGACTTTTTGAGAGGGAATCTCTCATGCGTATCTATCAGCAATTTTTTGTAATATACCTATTTACCACTCATATAAGGAATGTTGTTGAAGCGTATGTATCACGAAACTTTTAAATGTTTTTAATAATTTATTTTTTTACGGAGTTCGACAGCCTCTGAAACTCGCGACTTGTATAATCATATTTAAGTTAAACTATATTTTAATAATTAAATAATTGAAAGTCCGCTTAAATTATTATAATATCGGTTAGCCGAAACCACGGAAACAAGTTAGTACTACCTAATAAGATTACAAACCAGAAAAGTAGCACGGTTCGTTGCGTATTTAATTATATGATAAATTTATAATTTGATAATAAATATTAAATTGTCACTTTTTTTAAAGAAAATATGTATGGATTTACCTATATAATGAGAAATTTGATGCATTTCTGTTATAATTGTACGTGATCTGCAAACATGAACTTTGTAAGTAGAAATATTATTTTGTATTAAAAATTTTATTTAGTGAAACAATTTATTAAGTTGAATATATACTAAATAATTGAGAAAGAAATTTACATGTAAAGTTGATATTTTCATCATAATTTTATAAATATAGGAAGTAAAGACAAAGTTGTTCTTCGTGGGTTAAGTAAATATATACCAAATTTTTTTTTTTTTTCAAAAAAAAATATTTTCATATTTGTAACATAATCTCGGTCTTAATGTCGTATTTAACTGATAACATAATTTTAATCACAAGTTATGTTTTTTTTTCCAATAAGATATATTATTAGGAACTAGATTACAATACCCGGAGGAATTTTTTTTCTATCGTCCTGATTATATTGGAAATGAAAAGTATATTTAAGGAAATATACCAATTAATCAACAATATACCTATTAAACAATTCATTTTTATAATTATCTGGTCTTTTTACGTCAAGATACCTACAATAACAACTAAACTTTTATTATTTCCAATTTCAGGTAAAGTACGCAATGATGACTGTGTGGGCCCTGCTGGCCTTTGCTTCAGCAACGGCCACTGCTAACGCAGAACCAGAAGCGCTAAATAATCAAAATTCTGAGCCTGGGGGAGTAGCGGGAGTGTGGGTTTAAGCTATAAGCAAAAGGACCGTTCTTTAAAACATTTAATACAAATTTACGTTGAATTATAAACAATTATTCTCAAAAAAAAAAAGATGATAAATTTTGGTAACATTCATGTAGAATTGTATATTGAATTTACTTTAATTTCAACTGGTTGTTTTATTAAAAATAAAATGTAATAAAAAAAATTTGTAGCTAATATACAACATTGCCAACACTATAATTATTACTTTCATTTACCTGTTTAGTACTGTGTGAAATAAAATTATTGTTTAGCTGTATATTAATTGCAAATCCTTACAATGTCTATTAAACACTTATTATATTAGGATTTAGGATTTGCAAAAGTATTATTGATAATTATTTTAGCCTATTATTAATTATGGAATGATTTATACTTCCCATGTAATAATAATATTGTATTGTAATTTTTTTTAACATTTAAAAAACTATTATTGACAATTCTTATAGCCTATCAATTGTCAAATGACATAAGCTTCCCGTGTACGAAATGTTATGAGAATCGGCCAAGCCGCTTTTGAGTTGAATCCGCTCATATCTTCATATGGTATGTCTATCAGGAAATTTGTACAAACCCATTACTTGTACAGACAGAACTATAGATTTTTTAATATACATAAACAAGAAAAGAATTTTTTAATGCATAAATTTGGAATTTTTTTGTGGAACAACTTTACCTGCATAGCCTAATACTAGTACTACTACTACAAGTAGTACTAGTACTACTACCTAATATTTCATCTACTAATTCTATCTCTGATATTTTAATTCAAACAAACATTCTCGATTATTTTTTTTTGCAAATTTTTGTTATTGGGTTTTCCTTCGAAATTATCAGTAGCAGCTCGGAGTTTGGTTTCGTACCCGATTAATGGTAATAGGCTCGCTCCCTATTACATGGGACCTAAAAATATACTCGGCGAAATGTGGGTGTACATTAGTACACCTCTGCCTAACCCTTCGGGTAATACAGGCGTGATGGTATGTTATTCTTGATTTTGAAATATTCTCTGATTATTTTTTTATAGTACCTCGACATACTCTCACACTCTTCAAACCCCCTTTCTTTTAGCGTCCCTTGTTCACATATCGTAATTAATACATCAATGAATAATGCAATTCATTATTCCTACGCAATGTATTACAAATTATTAAAGACACTGTTATTCTACTGTCGATTATCCATTATTATTGCTAACAATTGCAATACTCGGCCGGCGTTACTGCAACGTGCGAATAAGCAAGCTGTATGTAATCACCTATAGTTGTGAAAGAGAAAATTTTTTTACGTTTCTCACACTTAACATTACGATGCGAATTATAATGTTTCCGTATTTACGATAATAATCTCTGCTTATGTTATTCCAACAATTAAGACGAATCTAACGAAATCTCGTATGCTAAACCCATCAAGCCATTTAAGGCTACAGAGCGTGCCAAAAGAAATATACATAAATACAATCGAAAAAAAACACCCTACAGTTTTGCAGACGGTTAAAATTAGAAATGTTACGCGTGTGTGGTGTGTATGTACCCTGCATGTTTTCTATAATTTTTATGACAGACAAAATTAGTATTTTATATTTGGTATGTACTAAATATACTTTCGTATTTACTAAGACGCCTAATAGCTTTGTTATGTATTTCTAAAGTTACTATACTATCTGACAGTAAATCATTAGAACAGAGAGTAACTCACGAAAAAGCAAATGTGACTCCCATAGAGCATTTTTTTTTAATTTATCTAGTCAGAATTATTTACAAATTTAAAAAAATTGTAAATTTTTTGCATTGTATGTACTATCATACTTTTATGAATCTAAACACATATACCCACCACTTAAAGCTGCCTATACTAGAGATAAACAAAAAACATAAAGAAATAGGCAGGATTAACCTTTTTGGGGAAAAGTTGCTGAAATCGTATCATTTTGGGGAAATATTTGGCCGCCATGGGGAAATTTCGAAAA
>JAVKPJ010000190.1:0-25000 GCA_033032175.1 Saturnia japonica
GTGGGTGAAATCCAGTTTGTGGGTAGGACCTTGGGCAGGGTACATGTGTCCCTTCCTGTCACCGCGGCGAAAGTGCTGGTTGAGGGGGACGCCTCCTGGAGGATGGAGCTCGGCCCGAGTCCATCTCCTAGAGCAAAAGCCTCTGAGGTGCTTTAGGTGTTTGGGCTTGGGTCACACGCGGCCAGTGTGCCCATCGACGGTTGACAGGGGGGGACTATGTTTCCGGTGTGGGAAGCCGGGGCACAGGGCGCAGGAATGTAAGGCTGAGGCGCTACATTGCGCCTATTGTGCCGACAGTGGAAGGCCAGCAGGCCATTATATGGGTGGTGTTAGCTGTCGACCACCTCCTGTAAAAGGGAGTGTTCAGCCAGCACCGAGACCGCCGCTGGACATTTGCGTAGACGTTGGGCAGTAGGTGGGGGGTGCTTACACGCCTCTCTCCTCTGTCCTTGCTGGACCAAGGGGAGACGGGTCGGGGGGCCCGTCTTCCCATTGCACTGGTTCAGCCGTCTGGGAGACAGTTGGGGTTGTACCAGACTGTCTCTCTTTAGCGCCGGGGCCCGACTGGGGCCGGCCGCCGGGGCGTTGCGGCAGATTGCAACCGCAGTGCCCGCGCGCCCCCTATGGCGGCCGATGGTACACCGTGGAGTTTTAGTGAGTAGGAGTCTCACATAACCACTCGTCCCCCCGGGCGGGTGTGTACCCATGACGGGTTTCTCCACGTAAAAAAAAAAAAAAAAAAGGTTAGGTTAGGTTGGGGTCAAGCAGGCGTGATGAGGTACTTGTATCTCTGATCTGCAGGGGGTGGACCCACAGGCGCAATACAGCTCTTTCCTTTCGGAGAGAGCCTTAGCCTGCCACCTCAAGACCGTAGTGCGTGGTGAAGAACCACATCCTTCTCGAGGTGACCCTGTCACGCTGAACACTACGGATCTAGGCTGGAGAGCCGATAAATACTCCTGGGTGTGGCGTGTGAGCAGCGCACTCAGTACCGGGTTGGGGCCGATGAGGGCTCAAGTTGAGTCCCAAGGGCCCATTTCCGGACAGCGGCTGGCGGGACTGGTGGTTTTTATACCGGCCCGGCAGGCGTACTGCGAACTGGAAGAGGAGTAAGGAAGTATGGACGCAAAGTTGAAAAATCGACTACCCCAGGAGGGTACCCTAACGGGAGAATCCCTCTCCGAGCACGTCTCGGGCTGCCCCACGTTTTCTGGGGGGGGCAAAGCTTTGCGAAATTTACACACAACGACTACTTTGGCGAGTACAAGGACTCTTGATGGAAACGATTTGGATGTCGAACTGATGGATAAACCGACGACTATGGCACGAAAATGGACTACTGATCGATCGTTTAACATGGATAGTGCAAAATTACAATTTGAACTACCCCAGGAGGGTACCTTAACCGGAGAATCCCTCCCCGGGCTTGTCCCGGGCTGCCCCACGTTTTCTGGGGGGGGCAAAATTTTGCATGAGTTAGATTTAAACACGATGACTTTGGCGCGAAAATGGGTATCCGATGAAGAAAACATGATGGACAGTGCAACAGTAAATAGTAAACTACCCCAGGAGGGTACCAGCACTACTCGTGCTGGAGAATCCCTCTCCGGGCTTGGCCCGGGCTGCCCCGCGTTTTCTGGGGGGGCGAATTGTTGCGAGACTCAACTACTCCGACGACTTTGGCTTGCTCAAGGACTTCTGTTGCTTCACCAATTGTTGTACTGGAAAGGCTGCCGGCTCTTGAAAGAATGGCGTCTGTTGAATGTCTCTCAGACAGTAGTAACTGCAGTGCGGACACCTTTGAGACCGTTGAATCCATTGAGGGGAGTGAGTCTCCTTGCTTAAGTAAGTTTTTCCGTAAGCGGAAAGGGAAAAACTTGGATGAAGGTTCTGCCCCAGAGGCGGGTTCTGACGTTGAGCTGGACAATGTCGCGAAGGATGCTCGTATAACTCCCGCGAAGAAAGGCAGGGGTCGCCCTCCGACCACAGGTAAATATGTGGGTCAGTATGTGGCACAAAAGGAATTAATCCGCCTTGAGCAGGAAGAGCTCCGTCTCCGTGCGGAGCAAGAGGTGGCAGACCTGGATGAGGAAGCCAGGCAACTGCGAGTTGCCACTAGGGCGCATGGTACAAATCAGCCGGAGGCTGCTCTTGACCTGAACGAATTGGCTAAAAAGAGCGTAGAGGTTGTTCTAAAAGTAGCCAAGAGATCCGGCAATCTGAAGGGGACTTTCCAAAAAGCCTTAAACCATGCTGCGGACTCTTTAAAAGAGATCTTGGAAGTGCTCCAATGCCGGACCACAAACAGTGAAACGGCTCGCTTAAAAAGCGGACAATGACCGCCTAAAGGAGGACTTACTCCGTCAACAGACGGAGATGGTGGAGCTTCGAAAGGAGCTAGCTGATATGAGAGTGCAAATAAGCCAGCTGCACCCTCAAGCACAGGCGTCACAGCCCATTACGGTGCCCGGGCAGCAGATTGTGCCACCTCGCAAGAAGGCGGCGAGGGAGGAATTTCCTCCCCTGCCACAGCCGCGCGAGTCGAGGATTCAGATGGAGCCGCCTCAAGTAGTCTCTGCTGAAAGATTCGAGCAGGCGATGCTCCGAATGGAAAACATAATGTTCGCTCGGCTAGAGGCTATGGAGAACAGGCTCCCGCCGGAGGAGCGGATGCGACCTCCATTGGCCGCAGATCGTAGGAATGCTAATGCAAAAGCAGTACTCGTACCTGAAGAACGGTCCTCCAAACTTCCAACTCCTCCGTTGTCAGCCGTCAAAAACGTAAAAAGAGGAACCAAGGAGAAGGCTAACAATGCTACGGCAATTCCAGCTTCGTTAGCTCCTTCCACAAATAGGGAGCAGCCGGTAGTGCCTAAACCCGTAGAAGGGGAATGGGTGCTAGTTGGTAAGAACGGTCGCCCTAAAAAGCCAGCTAAATCGAAGAAGTCAACTCCTAAGAAGGAGAAGAGCCGCAAACTCCGAGCACCAAGAACAACTGCGGTGTCAGTTACTCTGCAGCCGGAGGCGGAGAAGAAGGGTTTTTCCTATTTGCAGGTGCTCCAAGGAATAAAAACCAACGTCAAGCTGGCTGACCTGGGTATTGAAGGGATCCGTTGGAGGAGAGCAGCGAACGGTGGTTACCTTGTCCAGATTCCTGGTGCCGCCAGTGGAGATAAAGCAGATGCCCTGGCAGCCAGATTTAAAGAGGTGCTTCCAGCAGAGGGCATTAAAATATCCAGGCCCATGAGGTGCGCAGACATTCGTATCTCGGGCCTAGACGAATCCGTCACAGCAGATGAAGTTATCGCTGCTGTGGCCGAGACTGGCGGATGTCCCCGGAGCAGGTGAAAACGAATGGAGTACATCCAGGGCTAAGGGGGCTCTGTACGGCTGTAGTTTCTTGTCCTGTGGCGGCAGCGAAAAAAGTCACGGACGGCCGACGACTTCTGATTGGGTGGGTGTCGGCACAAATTAAGCTCTTGGAGCCTCGGTCTCGAAAATGCTTTAGATGCTTACAAGCCGGACATCTGGGCAATAAATGCACCTGCCAGGTTGACTGTAGTCAGCTATGCTTCCGGTGCAGTCAACCAGGTCATAAAGCCGTTGAGTGCAGTGCGGAGCCACACTGTGCGGTTTGCGCAGCTTCAGGCAGTCCTGCTGCCCATCGAGTGGGTAGCAGGGATTGTGGTAAGCTGCGCCTCAACATCGGGGCGAATGGGGTGGGAGGTAGGTAAGGTCTGAAGATGTCCAGTGGGGTAGGGTTGAGGCTAGGCATGGCGTCAGTGGGGTGAGTGTGGTGGTTGTCCTGGATGGCGCAGTGGTTGTCTTGGCGTGGCTGTCGCAGCTGTTGGGTTGTTCCTCATTGTGTGCAGTGCAGGGTTGATGGTGGTACTGTTGTTCAGGAGTGGTCGTAGCCGTACATCTCGGTCAAGTAGATGTCAGTGCGTGCGTCGACTGGACCGCAGTGGTCTCGGTGGAGGCATACTGTCAGATCTGGGTGGGTGACTTGGACGGTTCGGTGGCCTTAGTGTCCCAGGCCGCTGCTAGTGCCCGCCTTTCTCCAACATCTCGAGGGGTCGGGTACGTAGCGGCACATCTCGGTGACATGGTCGTAGTAGGGGTGTATATGCCCCCAAGTAGAAGTCTCGCTGACTTTGAGGGATTCCTCGGGGAGATGCAAATCGTTGTCGGTCGTATCCATCCTCACCCCGTCCTGGTCCTCGGGGACTTCAACGCTAAATCAACAGCTTGGGGTTCCCCGTCAACGGACGCTAGGGGTGAGGCTCTGGAGGAGTGGGCTATATTAATGGGCCTACTTGTCCTCAATCGGGGGTCCGTTAACACGTGCGTGCGACAGCAGGGCGGTTCTATAGTGGATATTACGTTTGCAAGCCCTGCTTTAGCACGCCGAGTTCGGGGCTGGACAGTCCTCGAGGGAGTGGAGACGTTGTCGGACCACCGATATATACGGTTCGACATCTCCACCCAGGCCTCGGATGTACCGGCCCGTAGGACCTCCGTAGAGGACGGTCCGCGTTGGGCATTGAAGCGCCTAGACCGTGAGGTACTTCTGGAAGCTGCCGTCATGCAGGCCTGGGTTTCCGGTGAACCGCCCGACAGGCTTGCTGATGTCAACGAAGAGGCGGAGTCACTTCGCGCGGATATGACGCGTGTCTGCGACGCGGCGATGCCCCGAATAAAGGGGCCGATGCCCGCCAGGCGTCAAGTGTACTGGTGGACCGCCGAAATCGCGCAATTGCGTGCCGCGTGTGTGGCGGTTCGGCGCCAGTACACCAGAGAGCGGCGCAGGCGGGGTCGCACGCAGGACGCGTCCGCCAGAGAGATAGAACTCTACGAAGGGTACAGAGCGGCCAAGTTGGCGCTCAAAAAGGCCATTGAGCAGGCGAAAGCTCTGGCCAGGGAGGAGCAGCTGGAGACGCTCAACCGGAATCCATGGGGGCGCCCGTACCGAATGGTACGTGGCAAATTACGCCAATGGGCTCCCCCGATAACAAAGAGTCTCCAGCCAGAGCTCCTCCAAGATGTAGTGGCCGCTCTGTTTCCTTCGGGGGCAGAGCATACACCTCCCACGATGGCTCCGTTCGCAGCCATGCCCAACGCGGAGGGCGACGACGATGCACCCGAGGTGACCCGGGAGGAGCTGAGGGCGGCGGTGAAACGCATGCAAGCAAAAAACACCGCCCCAGGACCGGACGGCATACCTGGTCGTGCATGGGTCCTGGCTCTAGAGGCCCTCGAGCCCCGACTTTTGGGGATCTTCACAGCGTGTCTTCAGCAGGGCCGGTTTCCGCGTGTATGGAAAACCGGCAAACTAGTCCTGCTGAAGAAAGAGGGGCGCCCTGCGGACTCTCCGTCCGCATACCGGCCCATAGTGTTGTTGGACGATGTGGCGAAGCTCTGCGAGCGAATAATCGCAGTCCGCCTCGTCCGACACTTAACAACGATAGGGCCGGATCTGGCGGATAACCAGTTTGGTTTCCGCCAGGGGCGCTCCACGATTGACGCCATAATGCGTGTGAAGATCCAGGCGGAGGAAGCAATTGCTCGGGGCGAGGTGGTTCTGGCGGTGTCTCTTGACATCGCCAACGCTTTTAACGCCTTGCCCTGGGCTACAATTAGAGAGGCACTCCGGTTTCATGGAGTGCCGTCCTACCTCCGCCGCATAGTCGGGGCGTACCTCAGTGAGAGGTACGTGACCTTCCCGGGTCAGCGAGGGATGAGTCGGCGAGATGTCGTATCCGGTGTTCCCCAGGGGTCAGTGTTAGGGCCCCTTCTCTGGAACATCGGATACGACTGGGTGTTGCGCGGTGCGCTCCTCCGAGGCGTCAGCGTTGTCTGTTACGCTGACGACACGCTAGTGTTAGCCCGGGGAAGACGCACCGCAATGCGACGATGCTGGCTACGGCCGGCGTCGCTCAAGTCGTCGGTAGGATCCGGCGTCTGGGGCTGGAGGTGGCGCTCCGTAAATCCGAGGCCCTCTTTTTCCATGGGCCTCGGAATGCGCCGCCTCAAAGAGCCCAAATAGTCGTAGGAGGCGTGTCCATCGGTGTCGAGTCGACAATGAGGTATCTCGGCCTCGTCCTCGACAGCCGATGGACCTTCGACGAGCACTTCCGGCAACTGGCCCCCCGTCTCATGGGAGCAGCGGGTGCATTAGCTCGTCTGCTACCCAACCTGGGGGGGCCTAATTCAACTTGCCGGAAGCTGTATTTAGGGATCGTGCGGTCCATAGCCCTGTATGGGGCCCCCGTGTGGGCGTATAGCTTGACGGCCAAAAATATCGCCCAATTGCGGAAACCGCAGCGGGCGATGGCCATCAGAGCCGTCCGAGGGTACCGCACGATTTCTTTCGAGGCGGCCTCCCTATTAGCCGGATCCCCACCCTGGGACCTGGAGGCGAGAGCCCACGCGTCTCTGTATCTTCGACGCGTGGAGGCGCTGGAGCAATGTTTACGACTCGCGCCTCGGGAAATCGAGGCGCTGAGGTCACAGCTCCACCAGGTCCTAGTGGTGGACGAGTGGCGCCGACGACTTGAGCGACCGAGCTCGGGAGTGGCAACAGTGGAAGCCGTTCGGCCCGTATTGGCCGAATGGCTAACCAGGCGGCACGGCACCCTGACATTCCGGCTGACACAGGTGCTCTCGGGACACGGCTGTTTCGGGAGCTACCTGTGTCGTATAGGCCGGGAACCGACAGCAGGGTGCCACCATTGTGGCTGTGCGAGGGACACCGCACAGCACACTTTCGAAGAATGTCCCGCCTGGGAAACGCCACGCCGCGAGCTCGTCGCGGAGATTGGCTCCGATCTCTCGCTCTCGGCCGTTGTGAAGTCCATGGCCGAGAGCGAGAACGGGTGGAACTCCGTCGTCTCATATTGCGAGGAAGTTATGCTCGCGAAGGAGGCGGCGGAGAGGGAGAGGGAGCAGGCATCACAGCTCCCCTCCCGCGGTCGACGAACCGTACGGCGGCGACGGGTCAGGGATGACCTACAGCCGCTGTAAATAAGGCCTGCGGGCGTTGGACGCGGGCACGTCCTTCGCCCTTGCAGTTAGTGTACAGGCCCGAGGCGAGGCGCATCTGTGTTCGATGCGCCTCTCGACGGTTCGTCAGAGGGTGTCCAATCATCCGACCCCTCAGACCGAAGGAAGAGGCCCCTCATGAGGGGCTGACACCTGCCGGGTTGAGTGGAAGTTATTGCTTCGGCATTTCCTGCTCCCCGGCCACATAGGTGTGTGGAGAACACCGTGGGGTTTTAGTCAGTAAGAGTCTGACATACCCCCTCGAGCTGCCCGGCTCGGGAGGCGGATCCATGTAGGATTTCCCCACGATAAAAAAAAAAAAAAAAAAAAAAAAAAAAAAAGGTTAGGTTAGGTTGGGGTGCGAGTCAGGAACCTCCGCGTGGTGCATCCCGGGCAACGGCGGCCGCTTCTCGGCCGACGGCTAATACCTGACAGGGGGGGGGCTACGTTGAAGAACGTGGCGTGTTGGCGGGCTCGGCGTGCACTCACACTGCCGTCGGGCAGGCAGGTCGGGCACCTTGTCTGGCTTGTCGCCGTCGATCTCGTAATCCCAACGGAGTGTCGTGGTCACGTCTCGCGGCTACGTATGGGACCGAGGGTCTTGGCTTAACCGCCCGGACCGCGAGGAAGAAAACCTCTATAAAAAATTACCCCGAATCCTAAGCGGCGGCGCACCGCGAAAGGATGCATGGCTGATGGGATGTTCAGTCTTTAGTGCGGCCCCCGTCAGAGAACCGGCCGACTCTCTTGACGGGTTACGCTAGGCTTACCCAGGTACAGGGGGCACTGCCTGGGTGGACCGTTTCTTTCCCCCACACTCGTGGGATCAAATATGAACACAAATTTACAAACAAAAAATCTTAGTTTAAGTTTTAGCTCTAAGGAAAAGAAGGAACGCAGCAAACTGGCCGAAATTCTGTCCGGTAATGGGCAGGAGGCAGAAAAGTGTTCAGACGTGGCAATCTCTCGCATGGCGTCCAGCGGTTCTTCCGGGGGGGCGGTAGTCGCGGGGAAGCGTACCTTCGGGTCTCGCTTCGATATCTTGGAGGGTGAAAACCCAGACATTGAGCCTCCAAAGCAAAACACAGCGAGAAGGGGGGCTGCCCGTGGTCTCGGCCGCTCAAGGAGCGCAGGTCGCTCGATTTTGAAGAAAAGTGCGACTGAAGGGACATTCCTTAAGGAAAGAGCGGAAGATGCAAGTTCCGCGGACGAGGAAATTGTCTTTGTGGGGCGCGAGGGTGTCCCTGAGGGGAGCACCTGTGCGGAAAAATTAGACGCGGAAGCGCTGAAATCCCGCACGGAGGGTGGAGTTGCCACCATCCTGGAGGTTTGTCGCACCTCGGGGAATTTAAAGGGGACGGCTATTAAAGCCCTCAAAGGTGCGGCAAAAGAACTGAAGGAGGTGGTTGATGCGCTCATGGAGCGCACCGTGAATGATGAGACTGCTCGTCTCGGGAGAGAGACGAGGGTGCTCCGACAGCAAGTCGAGGACCTCAAGAAAGAGGTCCTCGCGTGGCGACGGGAGGCGGGAGCAAGGCAGATCATGCCGCCTCCTCCACCCCCTCCTCAAGCGGTGCAGGCTAATGTGCCTCCCCAAGGATGGGAGAAAGCACTGGCAGAAGCAGTGGGAAGGTTGGAGGGGTCAATTCAGGCCATCCACTCCACGGTGGGGAAGGTGTTGGACGCAAGGTTCGACAGCCTGGAGGTGGATGGCCGCCTCCTTCCCAAGAAGATCGTGCGCCCACCTTTAGCGGGCGATAAAAGGCGTGGCAATGAGTCAAGGCCTGCTAAGGTAACCGGGCCCCCTAGACTTGCTGGCTCTGGGGTTGGGTCTGTGGCGGCCAAAAGACCTCGGTCAGTGTCGCGGGCTGGATCCAGTAGGGCGGACACGCCGGGGCCATCCGTGGCCTCCATTTCGGTGCCGTTGGGCATGGAGTGGCCTGCGCCCCCGGGCACTGCCAGTTCCCAGGCTCCTTCTGAGGCAGGAGAAGAAACCTGGGCGACTGTAACGCGGCGGCCAAAAAAGAAGAAGGCCCCAGCTGCGCCTGCACCTGCGTCCAAGCCTGCAGCCACTCCTGCGGCAAAAAAGAAGAATGGGCCGAAGTTGCCCTCAGTGCCACGCTCGGCTGCGGTACTGTTAACACTGCAGCCGGAGGCTGTGGCGAAGGGGGTGACTTACTCGGCTACGTTGCTAAAAGTGCGGGAAGCGGTCAAGCTGGCGGACCTGGGAATAGAAGAGCTGAAGCTCCGCACGACGGCTACAGGAGCCAGGATAATTGAGATGCCTGGCTCCGGGAGTGAGAGCGAGACCAAGGCGATGGGTCTGGCTGCACAGCTCACGTCAGTGCTTGAAGGGGTGGCTGTTGTTGCCAGACCGATCAAGCGTGCGGAGCTTCGGCTCACTGGCCTCGATGAAACCATCGATCAGATGGAGGTGGTCTGCACGGTGGCCGCTAAGACCGGATGTGAGCCGGCTGTGGAGAAGGCTGGTCCCATCCGGCAAGACTGGGGGGGGGGAGTGGTCAAGATATCACTCCCCGTGGTTGAGGCCAGAAAACTGGCAGATATGGGGCGCCTCCTGATTGGGTGGAGTGTGGCCCGTGTCCATCCGCTGCAAGAGAAACCCATGCGGTGTTTCAGATGCATGGGCCTGGGCCACACTCGCCCGACGTGTGTGACAATGGAAGACAGGAGCGCCCTGTGCTACAGGTGCGGGGAGTCCGGCCATGCGGCGGCAGAGTGTGCAGCAATCAAACTGCATTGCGATGTATGTGCCGCCGCTGGAGTACCAGCGGATCACTATATGGGGGGGGCAAGCTGCAAGCCCCCCTCTGCCAAGAGGAGGCCCCCTGGGGCTCGCCCGGTTAGGCCTAGGTCGGAGGTAGTTGGTACGACCCAGTAATGCAGCACAATCGTACCAGCTATCTCCAGGGTAACCTGAACCACTCCGCTACCGCACAAGACTTATTTGTGCAGTCGGTGGCGGAGTGGAATATCAGTGTTGCGGTGGCTGCGGAGCCGTATTGTGTCCCTGCCCAACCTTACTGGGCGGGGGACCTCAACGGCTCCGTGGCAATTTATTGTAGGGGGTCCCCCCTCTCCATCAAGGAGAGGGGCTCGGGGTTCGTGGCTGCCGCCTGGGGGGGATACGCTGTGGTGGGGGTTTATTTCTCCCCCAACCGCCCCCTGAGGGAGTTCGAGGTGTTCCTCGACTCCCTGGGGCTGGCGGTTAGGCGGCTGTCGCCGCTCCCCGTTGTCCTGCTTGGCGACCTTAACGCCAAGTCACGGACATGGGGAGCGGTGGCCACGGACCCCAGAGGGGCAGTGGTGGAGGAGTGGGCAGTCCAGGTTGGGCTGTCCCTCCTCAACCGAGGGGCTGTGCACACGTGCGTGCGACAGAACGGAGGGTCCGTGGTGGACGTCTCCTTCGCCACGCCGTCTGTCGCACGCCGTGTGCAGGATTGGAGGGTGCTGGAGGAGGTGGAGACCCTGTCGGACCACCGGTATATCCGGTTTGCGGTCTCCACCTCCTCAGGGGAGCCGGCGCGCCGTGCTCCGGGGGGGGCTAACTTCCCCCGATGGGTGGTGAGCCGCCTCAATCGGCAGCTTGCTGAAGAGGCGGCCATCGTCCAGAGCTGGCGCGCGCCGGCTCATGATGACGTAGAGATCGACGCGTCCGCGGGCCGTTTCCGTAAGGCCCTTACGGCGGTCTGCGACGCGTCGATGCCGCGGAGCAAAAACCGCCCGCAAGGCAGACGGGCGGTGTATTGGTGGACCCCGGAGATTGCCGATCTCCGGGTGGCCTGCTCCGCGGCGCGGCGGCAGCTCCAACGCTGCCGCCGGCGGCAAACTCTGATAGAGGGGGAGGAGGCCCGGTTGCTTGGCCACTACAGGGAAGCTAGGAAGTCCCTGCAGGTGGCCATCAGCCGGGCAAAGGATGAAAAGAGGGAGGAGCTCCTCAGGACCCTGGACAGGGACCCGTGGGGGCGCCCGTACCGGGTTGCCCGGAAGAAGTTCCGGGGGCAGGCGCCCCCTTTAACAGAGTCCCTGGACTCAGAGGTCCTGGCAAGGGTCGTGGCCACGTTGCTGCCCGACCCTCCGGAGCTCCTCCCGCCCCCCATGTTAGATGGGAGTGTTGCGGAGGAGCTGTTGCCACCCCCCCCCGTCACTGAGGAGGAGATGGGGTCGGTGGTGGAGCGCCTCCGCAACAAGCGGAGGGCGCCAGGCCCGGACGGAGTTCCGGGCCAGGTTTTAAGTGTGGCGCTGAACCACATGGGGGTAGAGCTTCGGGAGCTATTCAACCGATGTTTGTCGGTTGGACGGTTCCCGAAGCTCTGGAAGATGGGGCGACTCTGCCTTCTGGGGAAGAAGGGTCGCCCCCCGGACTGCCCGTCCTCATACCGGCCCCTTGTGCTGCTGGACGACACGGGGAAGATGCTGGAGCGTATTCTGGCGTCTCGTGTCGTCCGGCACATGGCGGAAGTGGGGCCGGTACTTTCGGACCGGCAGTTTGGTTTCCGGAGAGGGCGTTCAACGCTGGACGCCCTCTCCACCCTGAAGGAGTGGTCCGCGGAGGCGACCGAGGGGGGAGGTAGGCTGTTGGCGGTGTCGATCGACATCGCCAACGCCTTCAACAGTCTGCCGCACGGTGTTATACGGGAGGCGCTCCGGTTTTTCGGAGTGCCCTCGTACCTGCGGCGGCTGTTGGGGGACTACCTCCAGGGCAGGGAGGTCGCCTTCGTGGACGGAAGGGGGGCTGTGGTCCGGCGCCGCACTGGGTGTGGGGTTCCACAGGGGTCGGTGTTGGGGCCGCTCCTGTGGAATATGGGCTATGACTGGGTGCTCCGCGTAGCGCTCCCTTCGGGGATTCGCGTGTTGTGCTACGCGGACGACACACTAGTCGTAGCCCGGGGGGGTTCTTTTGGAGAGGTGGCGCGCCTGGCCACTGAGGGCGCTGCCCTCGTGGTCGGGCGCATAAAGGCGTTGGGCCTTAGGGTGGCGGCCGAGAAGACCGAGGCCATGCTTTTTCATGGGCCTCGGTGTGGGCCGCCTCCTGGGGCCCACATCTACGTAGAGGGGGTGAGGGTCCGGGTTGAGGCCCAGATGAAATATCTGGGCCTCATCCTGGACGGACGATGGCGGTTCGAGTCCCACTTTAAGGGACTCGAACCGCGGATAGTGGGAGCGGCGGCGGCTCTCGGCCGGCTTCTCCCGAATTCGGGGGGGCCGGGCGCGAGCTGTCGCCGTTTGTTCGCGGGGGTAGTGCGGAGCATGGCCGTCTACGGGGCACCGATCTGGTCGGATGCTCTCAGCGCCACGAACAGACGCATACTGCGTGCTACGCAGCGTGTCGTGGCGCTGAGGGTAATTCGCGGGTACCGATCGGTGTCCGCGGGAGCGGCCTTGGTTCTTGCCGGCTCCCCGCCGTGGGAGCTGGAGGCGGAGGTGCTCGCCGCCGTGTACAAATTCACGGCGGCGAGGAGAGGGTTAGGGGAGCCTCCAGCTCCCACGGAGATTGACAGGGTCAGGCGAGAGGCCCGGGAAAATGTTTTCGGGAGGTGGGAGGAGGACCTGGCGGACGCGCGTTATGGGCGTTACACCATAGACGCCGTCCGCCCGGTCCTCCGAGAGTGGTGTTCCAGGGAGCGTGGCTCCCTGAGCTTTAGACTTGTGCAGGTACTATCCGGACATGGTTGCTTCGGATGGTACCTGCACAAGATTGCCAGGAGGGAGCCGAACACTACGTGCCACGAGTGCGGGGCTGCAGAGGACACGGCGCAGCACACTTTGTCTGAGTGTGCTGCGTGGGTGGGGCAGCGCCGCACTCTGGCCGTAGATGTGGGAGGAGACCTCTCGCTGCCGAGTGTGGTGAGAGCCATGCTCGGCAGCGAGAATGCATGGAAGGCGATGGCCTCCTTCTGCGAGGAAGTCATCTCGCAGAAGGAGGCTGCGGAGAGGGCACGCGAGGGGGATCCCCTGAGCGGCCCTCTCCGACAAAGAAGAACGGGTGGCAGGAGGAGGCGGTTCATTCGCCAACTCCCGCCACCCTAGCCGAGCCAGAGGAGACGGGTCGGGGGGCCCGTCTTCTCATTGCACAGGCTCGGCGGACGGAGGAGACGGCTAGGGTGTACTGAGCCGTCTCCTATTTAGGCCGGGGCCCGGTTCAGTCGGGCCGGCCGCCGGGGCGGCGCGGCAGAATGCCAGCGCAGTGCCCGCGTCGCCCCAGTATGGTGGCGGATGGTACACCGTGGAGTTTTAGTGAGTAGGAGTCTCACATAACCACTCGTCCCCCCGGGCGGGTGTGTACCCATGATGGGTTTCTCCACGTTAAAAAAAAAAAAAAAAAAAAAAAAAAAAAAAAAAAAAAAAAAAAAAAGGTTAGGTTAGGTTAGGTTAGGTTAGGTTAGGTTGGGGTCGAGCAGGCGTGATGAGGTACTTGTATCTCTGATCTGCAGGGGGTGGACCCACAGGCGCAATACAGCTCTTTCCTTTCGGAGAGAGCCTTAGCCTGCCACCTCAAGACCGTAGTGCGTGGTGAAGAGCCACATCCTTCTCGAGGTGACCCTGTCTCGCTGAACACTACGGATCTAGGCTGGAGAGCCGATAAACACTCCTGGGTGTGGTATGTGAGCAGCGCACCCAGTACTGGGATAGGGCCGAAGAGGACATCGTTAAGTCCCAAGGGCCTAGCTCCAGATAGCGGCTGGCGGTTCTGGTTCTGTTATACCATTTCGGGCAGGCGCACTGCAAACTCCGTTAGTTGATGATGATGGAAAATGTCAAATTATGAAAAAGTATTACCCCAGGAGGGTACCGGTATTACCGGAGAATCCCTCCCCGGGCTTTGCCTGGGCAGCCCCTCGTTCTCTGGGGGGGGCACAATTTTGACATCGGAGCACAATTATACGACCAACACAAGAACACGGACTGATGATATAGCAAACGATATGGCAACTGATGATGTGGTGTTTATGGGCACCAGTGGTGGTAGTAGAGAGCCCTCGCCTATAGTAAGTGGAGGTAAGCGGAAGGAACGAACTGCTTCACCGAAAGATTATGGCTCCAGTTCGAGCGACGCCGAACCAGATCCAAAAGTACCGCTAACTGCGAGACGAGGCAGAGGCCGAACCATTACCAGGCTTACGACGTCGGAGGTTAAGAAATACCTGACGGCCTCAAAGGATATCCAGGCAGAGGTCGATTCAGAAGTAGAAATTGAGGAGCTGGCCAAGGTAGCAACGGACTCTTGGGTCACGCGAAAACCAGCGAGCAAGTTATCTGCGGAAGCCCTCGAGAAGCAAATAAGAAGCTCGGTTTCGGCAATATTCCGAGTCTCGCGCCTCACTAAGGGCTTAAAAAGATCCAGTGCTAAAGTCCTTAAAGATGCTGTTGAGTCTATAACGGAGGCAACAACTGCTTTCGTTACCCGGAACAGCACTGAGGAAACGAAGATCTTAAGAGGTGAAATAGTAGCTCTTAAAAAGGAATTGGCGGAGATTAAGTTGCTTCTTAAGCCAGCGGATGCTCTTCCCAAAACCTCAACATCCCTACAAGAGACACGAGGCCATAGGCGCAGAGTAGAAGAATTTCCACCTTTGCCGAATGTCCAAGAGCAAGAGCCCAGAAAGGAAATGCCGACGACATCCACGACGACATCCACGACGACATCCACGACGACACCGAGTATCGACGAGATTGTCCGGGCCGTCATGCTTCAGGTGGGAACTATGATGGACGCCCGGAACGCTGCAATTGAGGAGCGGTTACTTCCTCAACCACCAATCCGAAGACCCCCGCTTGCCGCCGATCGCAAAGCTACCGCAGCGATCCAGGCTGCTAAGCGACCTGCTGAAATTCAGCTTCTATCTACCCAACAGTCCACCGGGAAACAGGTGCCTAAAAAGGCGGTTGGGAAAGAGAAGCTAAGGGAGGGCGCATCTTTGCCTGCTCCAAGCGCGAATTCCACGGCAGCCCAACAGGACGGCGAATGGTTACCGTCGTAAAGAAAGGGCGCAAAAGACGGCCGAAAGCAAAGAATGCGGAACAAAAACGGACGGTCCCTCATCTTCGCCCGCCTAAATCCTCAGCAGTAGCATTAACGCTACTGCCGGAGGCAGTAGAGAAGGGACTCACATATAGGGACGTCCTAAAACATGCTAGGTCCAAGATTAGCTTGGCCAGTCTGGACATTACAGGCGTCGATATAAAGAGAACTGCCGCCGAGCATGCTTGATACAAGTCCCTGGCTCCACAAGTGACAATAAGGCGGATGCCCTAGCCGAGCAGCTAAGGTCGTCCTTTGGGGCCAGCGAAGTTAGAGTCACCAGACCAACAAAAAGCGCAGAGGTGCGCATCTCTGGCTTGGATGACTCTGTCGAACTAGAGGAGGTCCTTGCTGCAGTAGCTCAGGCCGGGACTGCCCAGTTGAGCAGATCAAGTGCAAAGGCATACGCCCTGGGTTTACCGGGCCAGGGACAGCCGTCGTGTCATGCCCGGTAACAGTCGCCAAAAAACTTGGCGACTGCCGGAGAAATCCTGGTGGGCTGGGTATACAGCGCAGGTAAGGGTCCTGCAACCAAGACCCCAAATGTGTTTCCGGTGCTTAAAGTCTGGACACGTAGCTGTAAAGTGCACCGAGGGAGTCGACCGCAGTAGCTTTTGCCTGCGCTGCTGCAGCCAGCCGGGACATAAGGCTGCCGGGTGCACCGCTGTACCATATTGCACCATATGTGCGGGAACGGGGGGGCCGGTGAAACCACCGGATTTGTAGTAAGGGATGCTCGGCGTCATCCCCCAGAAGAAGGAAGCGGGGCAAACGGAAAGGTGATCCCCCCGCGAAAAACGCGCTCGTTGGCCGACAAAAAGGTGCCACCGGTCGCTTCAGAGGCAGATGTGGAATGCCAACAATAATGGAACTCCATGTCTTGCAGGCGAACATAAATCATTGCGCCAGGGCTCAGGACCTACTGGTTCAGAGCATGGCGCAGTGGTCCATTCATGTCGCTGTGATCGCTGAACCTTATTACATCCCACCCGGGGATAACTGGGCGGGAGACCTTAACGGTTCAGTGGCTCTAACAACTAGGGCAGCCGTTGACTCCCCGCCATTTGTCGTCGTCACAAAGGGTCGTGGAAGCGTAGCGGTGAATCTAGGTGACATAATGATTGTGGAGTGTATGCACCCCCCAGTTGGAACCTCGCCGACTTTCAGGCCTTATTAGTGGAACTAGGTAACGTCGTCACCCGTAGTCACCCTCGTCCAGTGCTAGTGCTCGGGGACTCAATGCTAAATCTACGGCTTGGGGTTCCCCGTTCACGGATGCCAGGGGCGAGGAGCTAGAAGAGTGGGCCCTAACCACCGGCCTACCCGTTCTCAACAGGGGTTCAGTTCACACGTGCGTGCGACGGCAGGGTGGGTCCATAGTGGACCTATCGTTCGCTAGCCCTGCCGTTGCGCGCCGTGTTCGGGGCTGGAGAGTCCTTGAGGGGGTAGAGACGTTGTCGGACCATCGGTATATACGGTTCGACGTCTCAGCCCAAACCTCGGACAATCCGGTCCCGGAAACCTCGAGCGAGGGCGGACCGCGTTGGTCGCTAAAACGCCTCGATGTTGAGGCATTCTGCGAAGCCGTTATTGGTCAGGCTGGAGTCTTGATGGGACTTCTAGCAGACCTGCCAATGTGGAGCAGGAGGCAGAACGGCTTCGTATCGCGATGATGTGTGTCTGTGATGCGGCTATGCCTCGTGCAAGGCGAATGCCCACCAGACGTCAGTGTACTGGTGGAGTGCCGACATAGCGCAGCTGCGCGAAGCTTGCGTTTCGGCGAGACGCCGGTACACCAGACATAGGCGGCGTCGAAGCCGACAGCAGGACACGTCCGCCCTTGAGGCGGAGTTGTACGGAGGGTACAGAGCGGCCATCAAAGCACTCAAAGACGCTATAGCCAGGGCGAAAGCCTCGGCTCGCGAGGAACTCTTGGAGACCCTCAGTCGGGACCCGTGGGGGCGCCCCTACCAGTTAGTGCGAGGCAAACTTCGCTCATGGGCCCCCCCCGGTAACCCAGAGTCTCCAGCCTATATTCCTCAAGCGAGTGTTGGACGCTCTGTTCCCATTGGTGAGCGAACACACCCCTCCGTCAATGGCTCCGCCTTCAGCGACCAACGCGGGACAGGAGGACGACGTACCTGATGTGACCCGGGAAGAGCTGAGCCGGGCGGTGCGACGGCTTCAGTCGAAGAACACCGCCCCAGGACCCGACGGCATACCAGCCGTGCATGGGTCCTGGCTCATGATGTCCTCGAGTCCCGATTGATGAGACTCTTCACAGCGTGTTTTGAGCAGGGCCGATTTCCGCTGTGCTGGAAAACCGCCGGCTGGTCCTGCTCAAGAAAGAGGGGCGCCCGGCGGACACACCGTCCGCATTCCGCCCCATCGTGCTGCTGGACGAGGTGGGCAAACTCATGGAGAGAGTAATTGCAGACCGCCTCGTCCACCACTTGACGGACGTGGGGCCGGGCCTGGCTGATAACCAGTTTGGTTTTCGCCAAGGGTGCTCCACAATACATGCGATTATGCACGTGAAGAGTCTAGCGGAGGAAGCAATCTCCCAGGGCGAAGTGGTGCTGGCGGTGTCCTTGGACATCGCCAACGCGTTTAACACCCTGCCCTGGAGCAGCATACGGGAGGCGCTCCGGTACCATGGAGTGCCCCCTTACCTCCGCCGCATCATCGAGGACTACCTCACTCAGAGGACCATCACCTTCCCGGGTCCGGAAGGATGGAGTCGGCGGGATATAACTAGCGGTGTTCCACAGGGTCAGTGCTTGGCCCCGTTTTGTGGAACATCGGCTACGACTGGGCGATACGCGGTGTGCCTCTCAGCGGTATCAGTGTCGTCTGCTATGCAGACGACACTCTTGTCACAGCGCGGGGAAGACGCACACCGCGACGCGACAATTCTAGTCACAGCTGCGGTGGCTCAAGTCGTGAGCCGAATAAGGCGCCTGGGACTCGAGGTGGGCTTGAGTAAATCCGAGGCCCTGTGTTTCCACGGGCCCCGGAACGCTCCACCTCAAGGGTCCCAGATAATAGTGGGAGGCGTCTCCATCGGCATCGGGTCGACGATGAAATACCTGGGAATCGTTCTCGATAGCCGATGGAGTTTTGTAGAACACTTTCGGCAGCTGACCCCCCGACTCATGGGCACAGCGGGCGCACTGGCTCGTCTAATGCCGAATCTCGGGGGGCCTGGTTCCGCTTGCCGGAAGCTATACCTCGGGGCCGTACGGTCAATGGCCCTATATGGAGCACCATGTGGGGCGAACAGCCTGACGGCCCAGCACCTCACATTCCTGCGGAAACGCAGAGAGCGATGGCCGTCAGAGCTGTCCGAGGGTACCGTACGGTCTCGTTCGAGGCAGCCTCACTATTTGGCCGGATCCCCACCATGGGATCTCGAAGCGAAAGTCCTCGCGCTGTTGTTTAATTGGCGCGAGGAGGCGCTAGGGCGGGGCGAAAGACCAGCGCCGCAGGAAATTGCGGCGTACAGGTTGGAGCTCCGCCAGAATCCCATGGTGGAAGCGTGGGACACACGACTTGAGCACCCTAGCTCGGGCGTGGCGACTATTGAAGCCATTAGGCCAGTACTGGCTGGATGGCTCCGGAGGCGGCATGGCACCCTCACCTTCCGGCTGACACAGGTGCTCTCGGGACATGGCTGTTTCGGGAGCTACCTGTGTCGCATTGGCCGAGAGATCGCTCCTGGGTGCCATCACTGTGGCTGCGCGGAGGATACTGCGCAGCACACCCTAGCCGTCTGTCCCGCATGGGACTTGCCACGCCGCGACATTGTCGCGACGGTCGGCACCGATCTCTCGCTTCCGGCCGTGGTTCTGTCCATGGTCGAGAGCGAGAGCGGGTGGAACTCCGTCTCCTCGTTTTGCGAGCAAGTCATGCTTGCGAAAGAGGAGGCGGAGAGGGAGAGGGAGCGTAACACCTTGCTCCCCTCTCGCGGTCAACGAGCCAGGCGCCGGAGGCCGCGTGATGATCTCCGGCCGCCTTAAATGGGTCTGCAGGTGGTGGACTTGGGCATGTCCGTCACCGCGTAAATGCAGGCCCGAGATGGAGGAGGCGCACTGGTGTTCGTGCGCCCTCCGAGGTTCGTTGGAGGTGCCGACTGCCTTCGACCGCGACGGGGCCCCGGGGTAGGGCCACACCTGCCGGGTCGAGCGGATGGCATGCGCAAGCAGTTCCCGCTCCCCGGCCAACAACAGGTGCGAGAAGGACACCGTGGGGTTTTAGTCGGTAAGAGTCCGACATACCCCTCCCTTGAGCTGCCCAGCTCGGGAGGTGGATCCAATGCAGGATTTCCCCACGTTAATAAAAAAAAAAAAAAGGTTAGGTTAGGTTAGGTTAGGTTTTTTTTTTTTTTTTTTTTTTTTTTTTATAGTCCCCAGTGAGCCTCTAACATAATCAGAGATCTTGTCGACTATATAATTAATTTTACATTCTCAATTCTTATTTTTTCCTATACTTCTACTTATCCTCTAGTCCCCCATTCCTATACTTCTCCCTTTATTTATTTATTATCGCATTCTTTATTAAATTCTTAATACTAAAATACAGCAATCTTAATATACATAACAGAGCATAGTTGCAATTCGTCACGATGTAAACATTCGACTTATATAATATGTACAAATTCCTTATCATCTAGGACAATACAACATTATATAACAAGTCAAAAGTAAAATAGTCAAAAATAGTCAAAATAATAAAAAATAGTCAAAAATTTGTCAAAACATAAAAACACTGACAACAAACATTTAATCCAAATTTTAAAAGCTATAATTCTTATTTATTTCTCCTTTTTGCCACATTTACAACCTTTTCCAAAAATTCCATGAGAATAGCTCTAGTATCATCCTCCGCCATCCAAACCGATAACGTGCCGAGGTCCACCCTACAGCCTAGCCTTTGCTCGAGGTCATACCTGGACGAGCCGAAACGTGGACAATCCATAATTAGGTGAAAGATTGTCTCGGCAATATCCGGGTCGCATTCACACGCGGGACTGTCCCTGATCTTGAAGCGGTGCAGGTACGCAGCGAATCCTCCGTGGCCTGTGATTGCCTGGACATGGGCGGGTAACAGTTTGGCCTTCCTCACCACACGTGTGCATCAGCCACACTAGGGAAGGAGGCCCGCGTCACCTCGCCCGTGTCAGAGGACTCATAGCGTACCTGCCACTTAAGGACAGTCTCCTCTCGTATTATCTTCTTTGCATAAGACACCGGATACCGATCGTAGTCAGCCACCGATTTTTTGTGGGCAGCTCTCTTCGCCAATTGGTCGGCTCGCTCGTTACCCGCGGTGCCGACATGAGCCCTAACCCAGTGCAGTCGAACGGATCTTCCCCCTGCACGGATCTCCCGGAGAGCCAGCTGTGTTGCAAGAGCCAGGCGGTGTGGCGGGGCCGGGTTTGCCAGCATCTCCAGCGACGACTTAGAGTCGCTGTAGATGCTGACATCCTCGTCTCTAGCCTTTTTGACCGCCTGTACCGCTCTATACAACGCATATAGCTCTGCCTGGAAAACCGTGCAGAAGGACTCCAGGCGAAAAGTAGAGAACCTGGCCTCTTGCCCCTCCCTCCACCAGGTCAAGGCGGCTCCCCTCCACTCCACTATCTATCTTACTACCATCTGTGAAGATAGCGGAGCCGCCCGACTCCGGAGGGGCTTCCATGCTCTCATACTTTTCCCCTTCGCACTCCACCGGATGAGGGTACTCGGCGAAGGTTACTGGCCGCTCCATTTCTCGACCGACCACGATCTCGTCCAGGAGCTCGCCCCTCTTAACAAGGTATAGCCTGTGCACCTCTCGGGCACGGAGGTCCAATGGGAGCAAGTCTGCCAGCAGTATTGCCGCGGTCAGCGATACCGTGCGGTACGCTCTGCAGATTTTCTGGGCAAAACCCCTCTGCAGGGAGCCCAATTTTTTCTGCAGCGAAATTTTTTCCGCTGCAGGGCCCCAAACATTTGCCGCGTACAACACGATAGGCTCTATCACCGCAACGTATATTATCCTAACAATCTCCGAGTTCAGACCCCAGGTCACCTTTGCTGCACATGCCAACTGCTTATAGATGTCCGCAGCCTTCTTACAGGCAGCAGTGACATGTGCCTCAAAAGTGAGCTTGTCATCGATGATCAGGCCTAGCAGTCGAATCTTGGTTTCCAGCGGCACCCTTACTCCGCCCATGATAATGACTGGAGCGTCAAACTTAAGCCTCCTTGTGAAGACCATAGCCTTGGTCTTGTGTGGCGCGAAGGAAAGCTTATTTCTGACGCCCCAGTCCATCACAGTCTGCAGAGTAAGGGCCGCGTTCTCCTGAATAGACCTGACCTCCTTCCCGGAGAAGATTAGGACAACATCGTCCGCAAATGCCTGACAGTACACTCCCATGGACTCGAGCTCCACCAACAGGGAGTCGAGTATAATGTTCCAAAAGGTTGGTCCCAAAATGGAACCCTGGACACAACCCTTTGAAGACTCTCGACTCACCCGTTCTCCAGTGTAAACTAGCTCGATTCTCCGGTCCTCAAGGTACGACAAGACCATACCATACAAGTTTCTAGGGCACCCTTTTACTACGAGCTGGACTTCAAAGCAGGCCCACCAAGCGTTATCGAAGGCACCCTCAATATCCAACGACACCAGGACCGCAATCTCCTTTTCCACCATCTTCGTCCTTATGTGCGTCGTCAGATCATAGAGGGCCTCCTCTGTACTACGCTGGGGCATGAACCCATATTGCCGCACGCTGAGATGCGGAAGCAGATGCCAGCGCAAGCGTCGTGCCAGGAGTTTCTCCAAGATCTTGCCCAACACCGGCAAGAGGCCAACCGGGCGGTACGACTTCGGTTTAGTATAGTCCTCCCTTCCCGGTTTTCGGAGTATACACACGCATGCAGTCTTCCACGGACGAGGGAAATGTGACATTTCGAGGCACTTGTTGGCAATTGCCAAGAACAGTCCCACTTCCCCCCCTCTAACCGCATGCGTGCATATGTCAGCAGTGAATCCATCACCCCCCGGGGCTTTCCGAGGGTTAGCTCATTACAAACCCTCGTTAATTCCTCATGGGAAAATGGGTGATCCACCGCAGATAGACTCCGAATCCCGTCAGGTCGGAGCCCCTCAGTCACCGCCCTCACCGCCTTTTGAGCAGGGGACTCACTGTCCGCAGAGTCCCTCGGAAAGAGCGTAGAGGCGAGAAGCTCAACGGACGCCCTCGGGTCTAATGTAGTCCCATTCGCGTCCGTGAGCAGGACCTCCTCTCGCCTCCGCTCAGTTCTCCTAAGGACCCTGTAAATCCCGTCCCACATGCTTTCTCGCTCCTGTGTTGAGCAGAACTTTTCCAACTCCCGGTCTGGGCTTCTGCCACCTTCCTCTTAAACTCCTCAAGGGAATTAAGATAGCTGGAGACGACATGCTGCCGACGAGTGGGGGCGGCGCAGCGGATCCGTCTCTTCCTCCGCGCGACCTCCCTTTTAAGGCAGTCCAGCTCCTGCGACCACCAGGGGGACGAGCCACTCCTTTAGGCCCAACTGCCTTAGGGATTACTTGATCACAAGTGTCCCCAAGACAGGTGAGGTATTCAGACACGACTGCCTCCAAACCCTCAATGCTGGTCACTCCCTCCACCTTGCCCGCCGTCAAGCTCCTATCGGACAGTTTCTCCTGGAAAGCTGATGAAAACTCCGACCACACCACCTTCCCTGTGTTATAGATACGGGTGGTAGACGGTCTATGACTAAGCATAGGCGCGTCCACCCGTATCGAGAAGGTTATAGCGTTATGGTCGGATGATGTTAAGTCTTCATCAACTTTCCAATCATCAATCCTGCCGATTAGGGAGGGGCTGCAGACGGTAACGTCTACAATGCTTGTACACAAGCTGCCCCCCCTGACGACCTGAAAAGTGGGCTTCGTGCCCTCATTGAGTATATGCAGCCCAGCCGCGTCCAGAAAGGAGCAGTAAGCCTCCCCTCTGTAGTCACAGGTGCTGCTACCCCACCACAAGCTTTTTGCATTTATGTCCCCCCCAACTATCAGGTTAGGCACTCCTAACTTGTTGCAGATTCCCTCGAGTCGTAAAATGTACGGTTCAATAGGTTCATTTGGCTCGAAGTAGACAGAGACCACCCCTAGTGATAGGTTGCCCGATTGCAGGATCACGGCGGCTATATTGTGATCGATAATCTGTGGGTCCACGATCACTCTGACCTACTGACCTTGTCCCCATAGATTATAATAGCCGCCTTCACTGGTTCCGTAGCACTAGCAGCGCTCTGAACGACTCTCGTGTTTGGCGCTTGCCGCATTGACCCTGTCGTACCGGTATACGGTTCTTGGACAAGGGCCACAGCGGCACCCCCACGAGAAGCCCAGCGCTGCAGCTCCGCCGTGGCCAGTTTAGATCTCTGCAGGTTGGCTTGCGCCATCACTATCCGGGGCGACTCTGTAACCCGCTCAGTAGTATCCGTGATGTTATCCGAAAGGGTGCCCTTAGCAATATGCCACCCTTGATCTTGCTATGGAGTCCCACTTTAGGCGTTCGGGGCATTCATCATGGAATGCCGTATGGTGGGACTCTCCCTGGGGCCGCTTTGCCCTCCGGCAATTCACGCAGGTAGGGGCCTTACCCTCCGCCCTACTTGGGCACTCGCCCCTCCTGTGAAGGCTGACGCAGTGCACACATGACTCTTCTGAGGACGGGCACGACTTCCTACTGTGCCCGTACCCCAGACAGCGCGTGCACTGCACCAGGGGCGTCTGGTCCCGCACCGGTCGGTACAGGATACCAATGTGCACCCTACCCGCGGCCACCAACCTCTGCCAAAGCTTCGGCGCGACCTCCAGGACTGGGTGGCATTCCAACTGGTTCCGCGCCCTCTTACGGTACCTAATCTGTACGCCCTGGTCCTTGGCCTCCAGGTCACGAAATAGGTCTTTATTCTGACCCTTTAGATTTTCCAGGATCTCCCTGTCAGTGTAGGCCTGTAAAACCCCCCTGATCTCAATAAGGGGGTTCTTATTTTTTGGGGTCTCCACGGTCAGTCCAGCCGAGGCCGTCCGCAACTGCCCCGCCATCTTCCGCGCATCCTCTTCGGCGTGGCATCGCAGGACGACCTTTTGGTTTTTTGCCTTCCTGACCGCGTCCACCCTAGCCCCCGTGACCTGGGTGTTTGCCACCCTCTGAATAGTGCTAAGGACACCCTCGCTGGTATCGCGAGGGTCCCTGGATGACACTATAAGTGTCGCAGAGGGTGGCGAGCGCTTTGGTAGCGCAGAGACCTGGGCGTATGTGGCATCCCTCGCATGGGCGCGTACCATAGGGGCGGCTATAGTGACCCCGCCGCCATTGATGGCGTTGTTCGTGCCCGACATGGCCATCTCGGTCCCCAGAGTCTGCTGGTTTTGCTGAGGAGCCGCCGCCGGACACCCCATCTCGCGGACCTCATGGAGCACTGTGTCAATCTTTGACGTTACCGGCCCCATGAGATCCCTGAGGGTCTCAGTCCCGGCACACACGCTCCTCAGCCCCCGGCTGATCCGCGACCTGTTCTAATTTATCTTTTACTTCTTCTACTGTGGCCCTAATGTTCTCCAAATGTTGCCCATATTCTGGGTTTGAGGGAAGGGGGGGTGGGGGAGCAGGCATGACGATGCACTCGCCGACGCGCCCTGGTAGTCCATCAAGACCCACCTCCAGGCGCGTCACTGATGCCTGCAGTCGAGCCGTTCCCTCCACGATCCTGCTGAGCTCCTCCGGCTTTATGGGGCAGGCCTCCGTCCTGTTAATAGGTCTCCGGCGGAGATCCTCAACTCCCTCTTTCACCCCCCGGAGCGACTTTAGGGGGTCGGCCACCTCATAATCGAGCCACGAACGAAGAG
>JAVKPJ010000191.1:0-25000 GCA_033032175.1 Saturnia japonica
AGAAACACAAAAATAGGGAAAATAAACACAAAAACGTTTAGCAAAGTCTCCGACAATGACTCGTTGGGGGGAACGTGCATAAGCTTGAATGCTTTATAAAAAAAAAAAAAAAAAAAAAAAAAAAAAAAAAAAAAAAAAAAAAAAAACCTAACCTAACCTAACCTAACCTAACCTAACCTAACCTAACCTAACCTAACCTAACCTAACCTAACCTAACCTAACCTAACCTAACCTAACCTAACCTAACCTAACCTAACCTAACCTAACCTAACCTAACCTAACCTAACCTAACCTAACCTAACCTAACCTAACCTAACCTAACCTAACCTAACCTAACCTAACCTAACCTAACCTAACCTAACCTAACCTAACCTAACCTAACCTAACCTAACCTAACCTAACCTAACCTAACCTAACCTAACCTAACCTAACCTAACCTAACCTAACCTAACCTAACCTAACCTAACCTAACCTAACCTAACCTAACCTAACCTAACCTAACCTAACCTAACCTAACCTAACCTAACCTAACCTAACCTAACCTAACCTAACCTAACCTAACCTAACCTAACCTAACCTAACCTAACCTAACCTAACCTAACCTAACCTAACCTAACCTAACCATTCAAACTCAAGATCTGAATTTTAGACCTACACCAAAGTTTTTGGTGTCAGATCGTTCGTCTCGCGCTGCTGCGCCTATATCAAAAAGAAAATTTGAAATCGGTCCAGGAATTTCGAAGTTATTCCAGGAAAACACTTTTCTTGGACTTAGAAAAATTTTAACCAACATTTTGTATCATAAATTTTCAAAATTTTTGTATTTTCCAAAAATTTCTTCACAGCATAATCAGGTGCACTCCTGGGTTCACGTTGCCTTAAGTGACCGTTGTCTCGGACCACCTGAAACATAGAAAATTTAATAATTAGGTTAAAAATTACAGTTTTTTATAGATTTTTCAAAATTTTTCTATAGACCTCCTACAATCGGCGTACGTCATCTGACGTGTCTCGTCGGCCCGCGTTCGGAGAGGTGTCGATCACCCGGATACTCTCACGGGAAGTGGGTCAAAACTTCGAAAAACCCGATTTGCTGACGTTGCATATCAGGCAAAATCCACCTAAGCGGTGACGACGAAAATAGTTTATTCAAACTCAAGATCTGAATTTTAGACCTACACTAAAGTTTTTGGTGTCAGATCGTTCGTCTCGCGCTGCTGCGCCTATATCAAAAAGAAAATTTGAAATCGGTCCAGGAATTTCGAAGTTATTCCAGGAAAACACTTTTCATGGACTTAGAAAAATTTTAACTAACATTTTGTATCATAAATTTTCAAAATTTTTGTATTTTCCAAAAATTTCTTCACAGCATAATCAGGTGCACTCCTGGGTTCACGTTGCCTTAAGTGACCGCTGTCTCGGACCACCTGAAACATAGAAAATTTAATAATTAGGTTAAAAATTACAGTTTTTTATAGATTTTTCAAAATTTTTCTATAGACCTCCTACAATCGGCGTACGTCATCTGACGTGTCTCGTCGGCCCGCGTTCGGAGAGGTGTCGATCACCCGGATACTCTCACGGGAAGTGGGTCAAAACTTCGAAAAACCCGATTTGAAAGCCCGCCCATGCCCGCCCATTTTTTGTGACCTACGATAGCAAAGTAGTTTATAATCTTGACAGCGTGTTTTAATACTCACTAAAACACGCGTTATTCAGTGGCTATGGTAGCTAGAGCAAAAACAATAACAGTTTTGGATACGTGAAAGCTCTGGCAAAAATTTGTATATAAAACTAATAGATATACATTGTAAATAAATTTTAATAGGACTGCTAGCAGCGTAAATTATTATTGTACATAGTTTGAATTAGTTTTAGGATTTTATTGACTTTTTAAATTAGTATTAACCGTTTTTAAAATATAATTATACAACACAGTAGTCAGTAAGTCGCCTTATTGCGGCATTTATATTAGTTGGTATTTAACATTTTAAGCGTTTTATTTTTATAATTGACATTTTAATTATTGACTTTTTAGTATAGCATTGACTTTTAACCTTAGGTAGTAAGTCGCCCTATTGCGACAATTATATTAGCTAGTAATTAATATTTTAAGTTCATCATAAGACTGAAATTATTTATTTTGTAATTTCTTGTATATTTCAAGAACTTGATTAACCCGTTCCCCAAAGATGTTTGCGATTCATACGCCCCCCAAAAAAGGAAACAGCACCGCCATGAAGTCACAAACGGATGAAACCAGTCCGAAAAAGCCATCGGTTAGGCGGAGTATCGAGTCTATTGAGGCTAACCAGGAGAGGAAGCAGACTGATACTCTGCCTATCCCCAAGAAAATTTTGGCTAATAAACAAGTGACTAAGAAAGTAGACCTGGCATCACCCCCGCGTGTCGAGAAGTATCCGACCCTTGCACTGGAGGCGAAGGCCTGTCTGTGCAGGGCAAAAATGCACTTGAGCAATTCCAGAAATCTGAGGACGGATATAAAAGAAGGCGTTATAAGCGCCATAGATAGATTGTATCAAATCATAAAGATTATGGAGAAGGAAAAGGATAGTGTTAAAAAGCGAATAGAGGACGAGAGAGGAGAGGGAACGGGCGAGGAGGGCCTTTTACACCCACCCCCCCCTTCCCCTACCCCCTCAAATCCATCCCAAAAATATGAAGAAAAGGAGTTGGCGGGAAAGATGGAAGAGCACGCAAAATTAGTTAGGGAAAACATGGAAAAAATGGAGGAGTTAAAGGAAATGCTACAGGTGCATAAGGGAGCGCTGGAGGTGACGACATACGCGAGTGCAGCGGCGGGTAAAAATAAAAGATCTACTGAAGATAGGAAAACGCTGCACTCGGTTGTTGTCACATCCAGCGATGATTTCGAGACTGGAGAGGAGGTGCTGGAGCAGGTCCGAAAAGCTATAAATGCTAAGGAAGGTGGTGTAGAGATTGAGAGGGTGAGAAAGGCCAAAGATCAAAAAGTTATTATAGGTTGTAAAAGTAAAGAGGATAGAGATATAGTTAAGGCAAGACTAGAAAAAATGAGGGAAAACTAGTTACAGAGGAGATTAAAAACAAAGACCCTCTGATAATCCTCAAAGACGTGTTTTCCTATAACACGGATGAGGAAATAATGGGGGCGCTGCGAAAGCAGAATAGCAACATTTTTGAGGGCTTAAATGGGGAAGACAATAGGATGGTAATAAAATATAAGAGGAAGGCGAGAAATAACATGACTAATCATATAGTTTTAATGGTATCCCCGACGCTGTGGAGCAGGCTGGTGGAGTGTGGGACGGTCCGTGTGGACATGCAGCGGGTCCACGTTTCGGACCAGTCCCCGCTGGTGCAATGCTCCCAGTGTCTGGGATACGGACATACAAGACGCCTTTGTAAAGAAGAAAAAGAGACGTGCAGCCATTGTCTCGGCCCACATAAGAAGAGTGAGTGCCCGCAGTGGTGCGCCGGTGCAGCCCCGGTATGCAGAAACTGCACATCCGCCAAACTGGACAGCGTAGCGCATAATGCGTTCAGCGCGGAATGTCCGGTGCGGCGGAAGTGGGATGCACTAGCCAGGTCTGCAACGGCGTATTGCTGAGGGCAGCCACAGGAGAACACAGGGCGCACGATCCCATGGCAGAACTTGCACAGGAAAACCCAAGCGAGTATTGAGACTCGTGAGCCAACATGTGTTGGTAATACTCGGCCGCGGCGGGGTTTTAGTCCGTACCGTAACGGGAGGCGGGATGCTGGGCTGCGCGATCGGCTCCGATCACAACTGCATCACGTTGACACCCTGTAATTGGCAACCTTTTATAGAAAAGATCCCCCAATTCAGGGGAGTAAGAAACGGATATGATGCAGTTGTGATCAAGGCATGCGACGAGGTGCTAGCTACAAACATGTGTAACTAAAAATGCCTTGATGATCAAGTAATTTGTAGTTAAGAAAAGAACACACCCTCAGCACTAAGTCCGCATCCGCAGCAAAGCACCTTCCTGGAGGAACACCGTTGTGGCCGGGTGTTATTGGATAGTCAAGACACGCAGTTGGAGTTGTTCTGCGAAAAATAAGAGAAGGTAGAAACTTGGGATACTATAAATAGAGCCATAAGGAGACTAACGAAAACAGAAGTTTGAAATATTGACAAAAATGACACGGCTCTTTATTGGTTATTTCTCGGCTAAACTCAAAACCGGAATCAAAATTTATTGTTATTTTATTTATATCATTTAAAATTAGATCATTAAATTGCAAAAATTAAAACACGACCAACAAAGTTCCGGACCACTAGCGTCTGGAGTTTTAAGAAAATCATTCATTATAAATTATATTAACTAAATTTAGGAAAAATAAAGTTCCGGACCATCCATGTCTGGAGTTACGCGCAAATCATTTTGTAAAATGATCTCCAAATAAAAAAAAAAAAAAAAAAAAAAAAAAAAAAAACCTAACCTAACCTAACCTAACCTAAGCTAACCTAACCTAACCTAACCTAACCTAACCTAACCTAACCTAACCGCCAGGAATAACATGACCAATCATATAGTGGTAAGGGTATCCCCGACGCTGTGGAGCAGGCTGGTGGAGTGCGGGACGGTCCGGGTGGACATGCAGCGGGTCCACGTTGCGGACCAGTCCCCACTAGTGCAATGCTCCCAGTGTCTCGGATATGGTCATACTAGGCGCCTCTGTAAAGAGGAAAAAGAGACGTGCAGCCACTGTCTTGGTCCACACAAGAAAAGTGAGTGCCCGGAGTGGTGCGCCGGTGCAGACCCGGTATGCAGAAACTGCACAACCGCCAAACTGGACAACGTAGCGCATAATGCGTTCAGCGCGGAATGTCCGGTGCGGCGGAAGTGGGATGCGTTAGCCAGGTCTGCGACGGCGTACTGCTAAGGGCGACCACAGGGAACCACAGTGCTCACGATCTCATGGCCGAACACCAGAACCAGAACCCAAACTATACAAGTTGGCACAAGTAAACTTGCAGCGGAAGGAACTCGCGACGAGTGAAATGGTACTAGAAGCCAGTAAGAGGAGATGGGACTTCGCGTTAGTACAGGAACCGTACGTGGGTGGTAGGAGACGGGTTAAAGACTATCGAGGAGTGAGAGTCTTCCAGGGAGATGGCATCGACAAAGTGGTGAAGTCAGCGATAATGTTATTAAATCCGGACATAGACGCTAGAGTTCACCCCAAGTACACCACGAATAACATCGTCGTGGTGGAAGTCGGATCCAAAAAATGGAAGACCACAATCATCTCTGTCTACTTCGAACCAGACCAGCAAGTAGACGACTATCTCCACCACCTGAGCCGGGTTGTCGGGGAGCTTGGGCCAAAAGCCATAATAATAGGAGGCGACATAAACGCGAAAAGTATCTGGTGGGGGAGCGAAACCTCAGACAGCAGAGGGGAGGCCGTACTGGGGTTCGCAAACCAACATGGGTTGGAAATACTAAACCGCGGCGGTGTTCCAACATTCCAAACCGTAAGAGGAAGCAGGATGTTGAGCAGCATCATCGATGTCACCTTCTGCTCCCCTGACCTGCTAAGCGGGATAGAGGAGTGGAGGGTGATCGATGATCTAATTAGTTCCGATCACAACTGCATCATGTTTATACTCAGAAAGGAGGGGTCAAGTGACAAGCCAAGGGCTAACACAACCAGGAAATATAACACCAGGAATGTGAATTGGCAAACATTTATTGAAAAGGTTTCCCAACTCAAGAAGAAAAGAACACTTGACACTCGAAGGTTGGAAAACGTCAATACAAAGGAGGAGTTAGACAACACAATAAACGAGTATGATGCAGTTGTGACCGAAGCTTGTGACGAAGTGCTACCTAAATTTAAGTGTAGACCCAAACTGAAAATTCCTTGGTGGTCCAAGGAATTAGAAGTTAAAAAGAAAAGAACACTCACCCTTAAGCGCCGAATCCGCAGCACAGCACCTAGCAGGAGGAACACCGTAGTGGCCAGGTACCTAGAACAAAAGGAAGAATATGAGAACGATGTTAGAAAAGCTAAAATAACGAGTTGGAAAGGGTTCTGTGAAAGGCAGGAAAAGGAAGGAATATGGGATGGAATATATAGGATAATAAGGACAGTGACGAGGAGACAGGAGGATGAAAGGTTGGTGAAAGGGGACAGGGTTCTTTCTCCTAAAGAGTCGGCGGAAGAACTCGCGGTCACCTTCTTTCCGGACGACGACAGCCAAACTGACCTCGACCACCACAGGAAGGTAAGGGGGGCGGTGGAGCAAATAAGAGACCAGGACTTGGGAGAGGAACATGACCCTCCTTTTACTAAGGAGGAAATGCTAAACGCCGCGAGGGCATTTAATCCAAAGAAGGCACCAGGAGAGGACGGAATAACTGCGGACATTGTCCGAGCGTTGGTCGAAGGAGACACGGACTTCCACCTGACGATGGTCAACAGGTGTCTACAATTAAGCCTTTTCCCCACCATCTGGAAGGAGGCCACGGTAATAGTACTCCGGAAACCAGATAGGGAAACCTATACAACAGCAAAATCTTATAGGCCTATAGGCCTCCTCCCAGTGATGGGGAAACTACTCGAGAGGATGATTGTGGGCCGTCTCAGGTGGCACCTGGTCCCGAGACTAAGTCCGAGGCAGTACGGTTTCGTACCACAAAGGAGCACGGAGGACGCCCTCTATGATCTGATGAAGCACATACGCGAAAAGCTGGAACAAAAACAAATAATCACCATGGTTTCATTGGACATAGAGGGGGCGTTCGACAGCGCCTGGTGGCCAGCCATTAGGCTGAGACTCGCGGAGGAGAGATGCCCGATAAATATTAGACAAATAGTGGATAATTATTTAATGGACAGGAGAGTGAGATTGAGATATGCGGGGGAGGAGGTGGTAAGGAGCACTACCAAGGGATGTGTCCAGGGTTCGATAGGGGGACCCATTCTGTGGAATCTCCTTATCGACCCATTGTTGAAGGACTTGGAGCGGAAAGGATACCACGCGCAAGCTTTCGCGGATGATGTCGTCCTCGTATTTAGCGGGGAAACGGCATACATAGACACCAGGGCTAGGGAGGCCCTAGACTATGTTCAGGCGTGGGGGGTCAAAAATAAGCTAAAATTCGCACCACAAAAAACAAAAGCTATGGTTATTACAAATCGACTTAAGTATGATACCCCGCGTCTGAGCATGGGGGGAATCCCTATCAAAATGGACCGTGAGATGAGATTGTTGGGTCTACTCATAGACAATAAACTCACATTCAACAATCACATAACTCTTGCGTGTAGGAAGGGCCTGGAAATATATAAGCGACTCGCCAGGGCGGCAAAGATAACGTGGGGACTAAACCCTGACATAGTAAAGACAATATACATGGCAGCGGTCGAACCTGTGATCATGTACGCGGCTGGAGCCTGGGCGAAGTCCGCTGCGAAGCTAGCCTCCAGAAAACAGCTGAACGCCGTGCAAAGGGGCTTCGCCCAGAAAATATGCCGCGCATACAGGACGGTGTCGCTCAACTCCGCACTGGCGTTGTCCGGAATACTGCCTCTCGATCTCCGCATCAAAGAGGCTGCTACCATCTTCGAAATTCGGAAAGGAAAAAAGGAGCATGCATTCGGAGATGAGGAGGTCGAGAGGGAAGCACAGTGCAGTAAATTCCCGCACCCAGCACTAGAACACCATCTAGACTACCAACAGCTGGAGAGCCAGGAGCAGATAGATAAATTGGATGGCCTGGAATACAGGATATACACGGATGGCAGCGGTATTCAAGATAAGGTCGGAGCCGCGCTTTCCTTATGGAAAGACGGCCACGAAGTCGCGGCCAAGAAATTTAAGTTGGCATCCTATTGTACGGTGTACCAGGCCGAGCTACTGGCTCTCCGGAACGCAACAGTGGTGGTTCTGGCGCAAGCCGGTAGCTCGTACGGAATCTTCAGTGACTCAAGGGCGGCCCTGGACACTGTATGTAACAGCGAGGCGAGGCACCCCCTGGCAAAGCAGGCTCAAAACAACGTACGCCTTGCAACATTGGAAGGGAAAATCGTCTCGCTGTTCTGGGTAAAAGCACATGCAGGAATAGACGGGAACGAGAGGGCGGATGAGCTAGCGAAGCACGCAGCGATACGCACAAAAACCAAACCAATATACGACCAGTGCCCAATTTCCTACATAAAAAGGCAGATTCGACAGGAGACCCTCCAAGAATGGAATATAAGATATACCGAGGGAACCACGGCAGCCACAACAAAGGTGTTCCTGCCAGACATTTATACCGCACATAAATTTATCAAGAAAACGACATTGACCATCCAGCTCACACAGTTACTCACGGGGCACGGTGGGTTCTCGGAGTACCTGAATCGCTTTAGGTGCAAAGAGAGCCCGTCGTGCATCTGTGATCCCGCAATTCCAGAAACAATTGTCCACTTATTAGTGGAGTGTCCAGTACATGGCAAAGACCGCTATGAAATAGAAGCAAAAACTGGCACAAAAATAGAAATAACAAAATTAAACCAACTTATTAGACAAACGGAAACACGAAATGACTTTATTGAATATGCAACGAAAATAATTAAATTAGTAAACAGAAGAAATAAATAAAGAAACACAAAAATAGGGAAAATAAACACAAAAACGTTTAGCAAAGTCTCCGACAATGACTCGTTGGGGGGATTTAAAAAAAAAAAAAAAAAAAAAAAAAAAAAAAAAAAAAAAAAAACCCAACCAAACCCAACCTTTTTTTTTTTTTTTTTTTTTTTTTTTTTTTTTTTTTTTTTTAACGTGGGGAAATCCTGCATGGATCCGCCTCCCGAGCCGGGCAGCTCGAGAGGGGTATGTCAGACTCTTACTGACTAAAACCCCACGGTGTTCTTCTCGCACCTATGTGGCCGGGGAGCAGGAACTGCTGTAGCAAAACTTCTACTCAACCCGGCAGGTGTCGTCAGCCCCTCATGAGGGACCTCTTCTTGTGGTCTGAGGGGTCGGATAATTGGACACCCTCTGACGAACCGTCGAGGGGCGCATCGAACACTGATGCGCCTCACCTCGGGCTTGTGCATTGACTGCAAGGGCGAAGGACGTGCCCGCGTCCAACGCCCGCAGGCCTTATTTACGGCGGCTGTAGGTCATCCCTGACTCGTCGCCGCCGTACGGTTCGTCGACCGCGGGAGGGGAGCTGTGATGCCTGCTCCCTCTCCCTCTCCGCCGCCTCCTTCGCGAGCATAACTTCCTCGCAATATGAGACGACGGAGTTCCACCCGTTCTCGCTCTCGGCCATGGACTTCACAACGGCCGAGAGCGAGAGATCGGAGCCAATCTCCGCGACGAGCTCGCGGCGTGGCGTTTCCCAGGCGGGACATTCTTCGAAAGTGTGCTGTGCGGTGTCCCTCGCACAGCCACAATGGTGGCACCCTGCTGTCGGTTCCCGGCCTATACGACACAGGTAACTCCCGAAACAGCCGTGTCCCGAGAGCACCTGTGTCAGCCGGAATGTCAGGGTGCCGTGCCGCCTGGTTAGCCATTCGGCCAATACGGGCCGAACGGCTTCCACTGTTGCCACTCCCGAGCTCGGTCGCTCAAGTCGTCGGCGCCACTCGTCCACCACTAGGACCTGGTGGAGCTGTGACCTCAGCGCCTCGATTTCCCGAGGCGCGAGTCGTAAACATTGCTCCAGCGCCTCCACGCGTCGAAGATACAGAGACGCGTGGGCTCTCGCCTCCAGGTCCCAGGGTGGGGATCCGGCTAATAGGGAGGCCGCCTCGAAAGAAATCGTGCGGTACCCTCGGACGGCTCTGATGGCCATCGCCCGCTGCGGTTTCCGCAATTGGGCGATATTTTTAGCCGTCAAGCTATACGCCCACACGGGGGCCCCATACAGGGCTATGGACCGCACGATCCCTAAATACAGCTTCCGGCAAGTGGAATTAGGCCCCCCCAGGTTGGGTAGCAGACGAGCTAATGCACCCGCTGCTCCCATGAGACGGGGGGCCAAGTGCCGGAAGTGCTCTTCGAAGGTCCATCGGCTGTCGAGGACGAGGCCGAGATACCTCATTGTCGACTCGACACCGATGGACACGCCTCCCACGACTATTTGAGCTCCTTGAGGCGGCGCATTCCGAGGTCCATGGAAAAACAGGGCCTCGGATTTACGGAGCGCCACCTCCAGCCCCAGACGCCGAATCCTACCGACGACTTGAGCGACGCCGGCCGTAGCCAGCATCGTCGCATTGCGGTGCGTCTTCCCCCGGGCTAACACTAGCGTGTCGTCAGCGTAACAGACAACGCTGACGCCTCGGAGGAGCGCACCGCGCAACACCCAGTCGTATCCGATGTTCCAGAGAAGGGGCCCTAACACTGACCCCTGGGGAACACCGGATACGACATCTCGCCGACTCATCCCTCGCTGACCCGGGAAGGTCACGTACCTCTCACTGAGGTACGCCCCGACTATGCGGCGGAGGTAGGACGGCACTCCATGAAACCGGAGTGCCTCTCTAATTGTAGCCCAGGGCAAGGTGTTAAAAGCGTTGGCGATGTCAAGAGACACCGCCAGAACCACCTCGCCCCGAGCAATTGCTTCCTCCGCCTGGATCTTCACACGCATTATGGCGTCAATCGTGGAGCGCCCCTGGCGGAAACCAAACTGGTTATCCGCCAGATCCGGCCCTATCGTTGTTAAGTGTCGGACGAGGCGGACTGCGATTATTCGCTCGCAGAGCTTCGCCACCTCGTCCAACAACACTATGGGCCGGTATGCGGACGGAGAGTCCGCAGGGCGCCCCTCTTTCTTCAGCAGGACTAGTTTGCCGGTTTTCCATACACGCGGAAACCGGCCCTGTTGAAGACACGCTGTGAAGATCCCCAAAAGTCGGGGCTCGAGGGCCTCTAGAGCCAGGACCCATGCACGACCAGGTATGCCGTCCGGTCCTGGGGCGGTGTTTTTTGCTTGCATGCGTTTCACCGCCGCCCTCAGCTCTTCCCGGGTCACCTCGGGTGCATCGTCGTCGCCCTCCGCGTTGGGCATGGCTGCGAACGGAGCCATCGTGGGAGGTGTATGCTCTGCCCCCGAAGGAAACAGAGCGGCCACTACATCTTGGATGAGCTCTGGCTGGAGACTCTTTGTTATCGGGGGAGCCCATTGGCGTAATTTGCCACGTACCATTCGGTACGGGCGCCCCCATGGATTCCGGTTGAGCGTCTCCAGCTGCTCCTCCCTGGCCAGAGCTTTCGCCTGCTCAATGGCCTTTTTGAGCGCCAACTTGGCCGCTCTGTACCCTTCGTAGAGTTCTATCTCTCTGGCGGACGCGTCCTGCGTGCGACCCCGCCTGCGCCGCTCTCTGGTGTACTGGCGCCGAACCGCCACACACGCGGCACGCAATTGCGCGATTTCGGCGGTCCACCAGTACACTTGACGCCTGGCGGGCATCGGCCCCTTTATTCGGGGCATCGCCGCGTCGAACCTAACCTAACCTAACCTAACCTAACCTAACCTAACCTAACCTAACCTAACCTAACCTAACCTAACCTTTTTTTTTTTTTTTTTTTTTTTTAGTTTGGGAAAACCCATCATGGGTACCCGCCCGCCGCGGAGGACAGCAGACGGGTTATGTGGGACTGTACCCACTAAAAACCCAAACATCGCCTCCGGAGCGCTTGCAGTCGGGGGCACAGGAATCGCTTGCGCATTACCTCTGTGCCCACCGACAAGCGCTGCCCCCCCGAAGAGAGGCTCTCCCCACTGGGACGCCCATCACCGACCGCAGCCCCAGCCTCCGTTCAATTTTTTCACGAGGTTTTATTCCTCGGTGTTTTTTTAAGGAGGTTTTCTTCCTCCGGGTTCAGGCCCACTCGTCCACCAGAACCCGACGCCTGGTGATTTTTTAACGAGGTTGTCTTCCTCGGTGATTTTTTAACGAGGTTTTTCTTCCTCCAGGCTCCGGCCCCGCAGGACCAGAACCCCGCCCTTGTGATTTTTTAAAGAGGTTGTCTTCCTCTCAATTTTTTAGCGAGGTTTTCTTCCTCACGGTCGCAGAGAACAGGGAGAGCGGCACAACGAAACACCGACACGCCTCTTCCCCTGCGACCCCACCGCGTCCGCCATCGTTTAACGACGGTGGCGACCCCGTCGAGGCCGCGGAAGGTAGGGTGAGCGGCACAACGAAACACCGACACACCTCTCCCGCCGCGGTCTGTCTCCTTCAGCCGCGGTGCCTCCCATACGACACCGCGGCTCGCCTCAGCGGCGGTGACGCCCATACACCACCGCAACCTACTGTTGGCCGCTTCGTCTGGGCTCTTATGCCCAAAGCCCTGACTAGCAGCCTCGCCTGTGGGTTCCTCTTGGCTTCACCGTGGGGGACCAAGCCACGGTTACTAAGCCCCCCCGCCACGACAAGGCGGGAACCCTCCGGGGGGGAACCTAACCTAACCTTTTTTTTTTTTTTTTTTTTACATGGGGAAATCCTACTTTGGATACACCTCCCGCCGTCGGGGGACAGCGAGAGGGTTATGCCGGACTCCTACCGGCTAAAACCCCATGGCCGCATCAGCGCGTATGTGAAACAGGGTCGCGGGAAAGGCGGTAAGCAAACGACCGCTACCCTGTTCACGCGCTCGGGTCACCCGCAGGTGGTGAAAGCAGGGACCCTCATCTCGTGGAGAGACTGATTCTCTCTCAGGCTTCCTATATATGAAGCAGCGGCTTCCCGTGCTTCTACGTCACGGTTCTCCTCTTCAAGGCAACAGACACCCCCGTGTCCATTGCCAGGAGATCTAATCATCAAGGAGGCCTATCATAATGATAGCCTCCGGCTCTTCTTCTTCTGCCGCGCCCAGTTCTTCCGCGGCGAACTACGGATGTTACAGGCGCTCTTTCCCGCTCTCGCTCTGCATCTTCCTTCTTAAGCATGACACACTCACTGAAAGAGACGACGGCGTTCCATTCACTCTCTCCGTTAACCATGGAGCGAACTACAGCTGGTAGTGAGAGATCATCGCCAATAGCTCGTATGAGCTCCCTCCTTTCATCATCCCATGCTGAACACTCCTCCACTGTGTGGAAAGCGGTATCCGTCTGGCTGTCGCAGTGGTGACACTGAGAGGTCGTCTCTTTACCAGCGATTTGGTGCAGGTACTTGCCAAAGCAACCGTGGCTAGTGAGCACCTGTACCAACCGAAACGTGAGCGACCCATAACTGCGATCGATCCAATCCCTGAAAACAGGTCGGATAGCCTCTATAATTGCAAGACCAGCACTAGGTGAAATCAAGGCCTCCGACCAACGCAATAACACAGCCTCACGAAGGTGCTTTCTCTGCGATTCTTTTTCCATGAGAGCAGTTCTTACTCCACGAGCAACTCTCTCAGCAATCCACATGTAGAGTTCAGCATGGGAGCGTGCGACTAGTTCCCAAGGAGCAGAGCTCGCCAACAGGCATGCCGCCTCAAAAGATACTGTACGGTATCCGCGGATCACCCTGACAGCCATTATACGCTGTAACCTTCGTAAAATGGCAGCACTGCCTGGCGTTAGGGCATTATGCCACACCGGGGCTCCGTACAAAACCATGGACTGCACAACTCCCATGTACAAAGAACGAACTCCGACACCAGCACCACCAAGGTTAGGCAAAAGGCTCGATAGTGCAGAAGCACATCTCATAACTCTGGGGGCTAATTGCTGGAAGTGATTATCAAATCTCCAACGGGCGTCTAGAATTAGTCCCAAATACTTTAACGAGGAGCCAACATGTATACGAACTCCACCAACAGTTATGTGCATGTCAGGAGGCAGTGCTTTGCGGGGCCCATGGAAACAAACTGCTTCTGTTTTATCCAGAGCTACTTCGAGCCCAAGCAACCGGATCCTCCCGACAACCTGAGCCACACTCGCCGTAGCCAACATGAGGGCATCCCGAACGGAATCGCCACGCGCCGTCACCAAAGTATCATCTGCATAACAAGTAATAGAAACACCGGGTAGAAGGGCACACCGCAACACCCAATCGTAACCGATGTTCCACAAGAGCGGGCCAAGGACTGACCCCTGTGGAACACCGCACGATAGCTCCCTCTGGTGGGTGCAAGCGTCCTGCCCAACGCATGTAACCTGCCTATCCATTAAGTAGGACCCAATAACTCTATATAAATAATGAGGCACTCTGTGGTACTTTAGAGCTTCCCTGATGCATTCCCAGGGTAAGCTGTTAAAAGCATTGGCTATGTCTAACGACACAGCTAACAGCACTCCACCCTGGGAAATCGCTTCATCCGAGAGGGTCTTTACGCGTAAAATCGCGTCAACTGTCGATCGACCCTCTCGGAAACCGAACTGCGTTGATGAGAGATCTGGCCCCATGCAAACCAAATGTGTAATGAGGCGCCGTGACATAATTCGCTCAAAAATCTTGCCGACCTCATCCAGGAGAACAATAGGCCGGTACGCCGACGGAGACTCCGTCGGACGTCCCTGTTTCCTCAATAGGACGAGGCGACCTATCTTCCACTGAGGTGGAAACTGACCCGACACCAGACAAGCACTGAAGAGCCGCCTAAGCCGATTCCCCAGAGCACCCGCCGCAAGAGCCCAGGCACGACCTGGAATTCCATCAGGCCCCGGAGAAGTATTCTTCGCCCGAAGCCGTCTTACAGCCGTATCTAATTCATCCTCCGAGACTGGAGGAATGCTCTCATAATCGTCCTGATCATTAGTGGCCGACAATGCCACAAACGGAGGTGTATACTCCAACCTCTGTGGAAAAAGCTGAGACAGAATGGAATCCAAGAGCTGCGGCTGAAGACTCTGCGTGATCGGAGGAGCCCAGGGGCGCAAGAAACCCAACACCATACGGTAGGGGCGTCCCCACGGATCTCCGTCCAAAGTCTCCAGCAGGTTTTCCCTTGCCCGAGCCTTCGCCTTTTTAATGGCTATTTGAAGATCTTTTCTAGCCTCTTTGTAATACGTATACAATTGCTCTTCAACAGCTGTATCCCGTCTCAGGCGCAATCTCCGATGTCTAGTATATTGGCGTCTAGTGGCCACACACCTAGTTCGCAGTCGAGCGATTTCACCAGACCACCAATAAACTCGTCGCTTAGGTGGATCAGATCTGACCCGGGGCATAGCAGCATCAGAAATATGCGTCATAGTATCCCGAAACCAATGAGCTTCCTCTGTGACGTTCACTGGCCCTTCCGGTGGTGGGATCCAGGACGCAACTATAGCAGCCTCTATCAGCAAATCCTCATTGAGTCGCTTAATGGCCCACCTAGTTGTTAACGAAGTTTGCCTACCAACAACTGGGATGGTGGGCAAAACAGAGACGTCAAACCGGACATATAAATGATCCGATAGAGATTCCGTACCCTCCTCAACTCTCCAGTTTTGAATTCGTCGATCGAGAACAGGAGAAGCAAAGGTTATATCAACAATGGAACCACCCCGTTGCCGAATGCAAGTATTTATAGTCCCACGATTGACGACTGCAAGACCAATTTCTAAAGCCCATTCCTCTAAGGCTCTGCCACGCATATCAGTGACAGGAGACCCCCAAGCTGAAGACTTAGCATTAAAGTCCCCAGCCACTAACATGGGACAGGGCAATGTTCGTCTAATGAAGGAACCTAAACTGTCCAGGAACCTCTCAAATTCCAGGAATGGCTTATTCGGAGAAATGTATACCCCTATCAAGACAAGTTCTCCCCATTGCGCAGCAACGAACCCTACATCACTCATTAAAATGGTCAAAACTGGAGACCCAACAGTATTAGCAGATACAATGGCTACTGTGTGCGTTACATCCGCAACCCAATTGCTCCGAGAAGGAACAAAATAAGGTTCAGCGACAATCATTACTTGGATCGACCACTCAGCCATGGTATGAACCAGAAGATCCTGAGCCACGGCTGAATGGTTTATATTTGCCTGTAAAAACTTATGAGCCATATTATTTACTGCTCTACTATTACCTGCTCTTCCTCTACCCTTACTTGGGAACTGGGAGCATCCTTAACTACCGATCTATTATTGATCTGTATTTTCCTGGCTGCTTTACCCTGATTTTTATTTTTAGGCACACACGATTTGCTACCCAGGCGATGATCTGCCGGTCGCTTTGCATCAGCGCATACCGAGCAATGCGGAATGGCCGAACAATCAGATGCCTTATGACCAACCATACCGCAACGAAAACACTGCTCACTACGATCGATTTGCGCAGTACATTTTTGCTTAATGTGGCCTACTTCCAAGCAACGGAAACATCTAGCTACCTTAGGCTGCAACAATGTTACTTGCACAGCCACCCAACCCACAAGGAGCCTGCGTTCCTGTGCCACCTTTTTGGCAGCCGCCACCGGGCAGCGCACCCACACAGTGTTAGTCCCATAGGGAGCTCGTCTCACTTCTCCTACCTTCACCTGACTCACATGGCAGTCCCCTTTCGCTGCTATAGCAGCCGCCACCTCTTCTTTGGTCGAAGCATCGTCTAAACCTGTGACGCGGAGCTCCACACATTTCATGGGCCTCGACACCTGGACTAATCCATCACCCACTGTTTCTTTAAATATCGTCGACAGCCTCTCAGCTAGTAAATCTGCCTTCTCAGCGCTAGCTACACCAGGCACTTCCAGCTTGCGAGCTCCTGAAGCCGTCTCCTTGACCTTTATAAAGGCGATATCAAAACCAGTCATGTCTATCTTCTCTTTGGCTACCGATATTAACTTTCTATAGTCAATACCTTTTTCCTTTGCCTCTGGTTGGAGAGTCAGAACAATAGCCGAAGACCGAGGGACAACTAGTTAGGCCTAACCTAACCTAACCTAACCTAACCTAACCTAACCTAACCTAACCTAACCTAACCTAACCTAACCTAACCTAACCTTTTTTTTTTTTTTTTTTTTCAGTTTGGGAAAACCCATCATGGGTACCCGCCCGCCGCGGAGGACAGCAGACGGGTTATGTGGGACTGTACCCACTAAAAACCCAAACATCGCCTCCGGAGCGCTTGGCGTCGGGGGCACAGGAATCGCTTGCGCATTACCTCTGTGCCCACCGACAAGCGCTGCCCCCCCGAAGAGAGGCTCTCCCCACTGGGACGCCCATCACCGACCGCAGCCCCAGCCTCCGTTCAATTTTTTCACGAGCTTTTATTCCTCGGTGATTTTTAAGGAGGTTTTCTTCCTCCGGGATCAGGCCCACACGTCCACCAGAACCCGACGGCTGGTGATTTTTTAACGAGGTTGTCTTCCTCGGTGATTTTTTAACGAGGTTTTCTTCCTCCAGGCTCCGGCCCCGCAGGACCAGAACCCCGCCCTTGTGATTTTTTAAAGAGGTTGTCTTCCTCTCAATTTTTTAGCGAGGTTTTCTTCCTCACGGTCGCAGAGGACAGGGAGAGCGGCACAACGAAACACCGACACGCCTCTTCCCCTGCGACCCCACCGCGTCCGCCATCTTTTAGCGACGGTGGCGACCCCGTCGAGGCCGCGGAAGGTAGGGTGAGCGGCACAACGAAACACCGACACACCTCTCCCGCCGCGGCCTGTCTCCTTCAGCCGCGGTGCCTCCCATACGACACCGCGGCTCGCCTCAGCGGCGGTGGCGCCCATACACCACCGCAACCTACTGTTGGCCGCTTCGTCTGGGCTCTTATGCCCAAAGCCCTGACTAGCAGCCTCGCCTGTGGGTTCCTCTTGGCTTCACCGTGGGGGACCAAGCCACGGTTACTAAGCCCCCCCGCCACGACAAGGCGGGAACCCTCCGGGGGGGAACCTAACCTAACCTTTTTTTTTTTTTTTTTTTTTTTTTTTTCAGTTTGGGAAAACCCATCATGGGTACCCGCCCGCCGCGGAGGACAGCAGACGGATTATGTGGGACTGTACCCACTAAAAACCCAAACATCGCCTCCGGAGCGCTTGGCGTCGGGGGCACAGGAATCGCTTGCGCATTACCTCTGTGCCCACCGACAAGCGCTGCCCCCCCGAAGAGAGGCTCTCCCCACTGGGACGCCCATCACCGACCGCAGCCCCAGCCTCCGTTCAATTTTTTCACGAGGTTTTATTCCTCGGTGATTTTTTAAGGAGGTTTTCTTCCTCCGGGTTCAGGCCCACACGTCCACCAGAACCCGACGCCTGGTGATTTTTTAACGAGGTTGTCTTCCTCGGTGATTTTTTAACGAGGTTTTCTTCCTCCAGGCTCCGGCCCCGCAGGACCAGAACCCCGCCCTTGTGATTTTTTAAAGAGGTTGTCTTCCTCTCAATTTTTTAGCGAAGTTTTCTTCCTCACGGTCGCAGAGGACAGGGAGAGCGGCACAACGAAACACCGACACGCCTCTTCCCCTGCGACCCCACCGCGTCCGCCATCTTTTAGCGACGGTGGCGACCCCGTCGAGGCCGCGGAAGGTAGGGTGAGCGGCACAACGAAACACCGACACACCTCTCCCGCCGCGGCCTGTCTCCTTCAGCCGCGGTGCCTCCCATACGACACCGCGGCTCGCCTCAGCGGCGGTGGCGCCCATACACCACCGCAACCTACTGTTGGCCGCTTCGTCTGGGCTCTTATGCCCAAAGCCCTGACTAGCAGCCTCGCCTGTGGGTTCCTCTTGGCTTCACCGTGGGGGACCAAGCCACGGTTACTAAGCCCCCCCGCCACGACAAGGCGGGAACCCTCCGGGGGGGAACCTAACCTTTTTTTTTTTTTTTTTTTTTTTTTACATGGGGAAATCCTACATTGGATACACCTCCCGCCGTCGGGGGACAGCGAGAGGGTTATGCCGGACTCCTACCGGCTAAAACCCCATGGCCGCATCAGCGCGTATGTGAAACAGGGTCGCGGGAAAGGCGGTAAGCAAACGACCGCTACCCTGTTCACGCGCTCGGGTCACCCGCAGGTGGTGAAAGCAGGGACCCTCATCTTGTGGAGAGACTGATTCTCTCTCAGGCTTCCTATATATGAAGCAGCGGCTTCCCGTGCTTCTACGTCACGGTTCTCCTCTTCAAGGCAACAGACACCCCCGTGTCCATTGCCAGGAGATCTAATCATCAAGGAGGCCTATCATGATGATAGCCTCCGGCTCTTCTTCTTCTGCCGCGCCCAGTTCTTCCGCGGCGAACTACGGATGTTACAGGCGCTCTTTCCCGCTCTCGCTCTGCATCTTCCTTCTTAAGCATGACACACTCACTGAAAGAGACGACGGCGTTCCATTCACTCTCTCCGTTAACCATGGAGCGAACTACAGCTGGTAGTGAGAGATCATCGCCAATAGCTCGTATGAGCTCCCTCCTTTCATCATCCCATGCTGAACACTCCTCCACTGTGTGGAAAGCGGTATCCGTCTGGCTGTCGCAGTGGTGACACTGAGAGGTCGTCTCTTTACCAGCGATTTGGTGCAGGTACTTGCCAAAGCAACCGTGGCTAGTGAGCACCTGTACCAACCGAAACGTGAGCGACCCATAACTGCGATCGATCCAATCCCTGAAAACAGGTCGGATAGCCTCTATAATTGCAAGACCAGCACTAGGTGAAATCAAGGCCTCCGACCAACGCAATAACACAGCCTCACGAAGGTGCTTTCTCTGCGATTCTTTTTCCATGAGAGCAGTTCTTACTCCACGAGCAACTCTCTCAGCAGTCCACATGTAGAGTTCAGCATGGGAGCGTGCGACTAGTTCCCAAGGAGCAGAGCTCGCCAACAGGCATGCCGCCTCAAAAGATACTGTACGGTATCCGCGGATCACCCTGACAGCCATTATACGCTGTAACCTTCGTAAAATGGCAGCACTGCCTGGCGTTAGGGCATTATGCCACACCGGGGCTCCGTACAAAACCATGGACTGCACAACTCCCATGTACAAAGAACGAACTCCGACACCAGCACCACCAAGGTTAGGCAAAAGGCTCGATAGTGCAGAAGCACATCTCATAACTCTGGGGGCTAATTGCTGGAAGTGATTATCAAATCTCCAACGGGCGTCTAGAATTAGTCCCAAATACTTTAACGAGGAGCCAACATGTATACGAACTCCACCAACAGTTATGTGCATGTCAGGAGGCAGTGCTTTGCGGGGCCCATGGAAACAAACTGCTTCTGTTTTATCCAGAGCTACTTCGAGCCCAAGCAACCGGATCCTCCCGACAACCTGAGCCACACTCGCCGTAGCCAACATGAGGGCATCCCGAACGGAATCGCCACGCGCCGTCACCAAAGTATCATCTGCATAACAAGTAATAGAAACACCGGGTAGAAGGGCACACCGCAACACCCAATCGTAACCGATGTTCCACAAGAGCGGGCCAAGGACTGACCCCTGTGGAACACCGCACGATAGCTCCCTCTGGTGGGTGCAAGCGTCCTGCCCAACGCATGTAACCTGCCTATCCATTAAGTAGGACCCAATAACTCTATATAAATAATGAGGCACTCTGTGGTACTTTAGAGCTTCCCTGATGCATTCCCAGGGTAAGCTGTTAAAAGCGTTGGCTATGTCTAACGACACAGCTAACAGCACTCCACCCTGGGAAATCGCTTCATCCGAGAGGGTCTTTACGCGCAAAATCGCGTCAACTGTCGATCGACCCTCTCGGAAACCGAACTGCGTTGATGAGAGATCTGGCCCCATGCAAACCAAATGTGTAATGAGGCGCCGTGACATAATTCGCTCAAAAATCTTGCCGACCTCATCCAGGAGAACAATAGGCCGGTACGCCGACGGAGACTCCGCCGGACGTCCCTGTTTCCTCAATAGGACGAGGCGACCTATCTTCCACTGAGGTGGAAACTGACCCGACACCAGACAAGCACTGAAGAGCCGCCTAAGCCGATTCCCCAGAGCACCCGCCGCAAGAGCCCAGGCACGACCTGGAATTCCATCAGGCCCCGGAGAAGTATTCTTCGCCCGAAGCCGTCTTACAGCCGTATCTAATTCATCCTCCGAGACTGGAGGAATGCTCTCATAATCGTCCTGATCATTAGTGGCTGACAATGCCACAAACGGAGGTGTATACTCCAACCTCTGTGGAAAAAGCTGAGACAGAATGGAATCCAAGAGCTGCGGCTGAAGACTCTGCGTGATCGGAGGAGCCCAGGGGCGCAAGAAACCCAACACCATACGGTAGGGGCGTCCCCACGGATCTCCGTCCAAAGTCTCCAGCAGGTTTTCCCTTGCTCGAGCCTTCGCCTTTTTAATGGCTATTTGAAGATCTTTTCTAGCCTCTTTGTAATACGTATACAATTGCTCTTCAACAGCTGTATCCCGTCCCAGGCGCAATCTCCGATGTCTAGTATATTGGCGTCTAGTGGCCACACACCTAGTTCGCAGTCGAGCGATTTCACCAGACCACCAATAAACTCGTCGCTTAGGTGGATCAGATCTGACCCGGGGCATAGCAGCATCAGAAATATGCGTCATAGTATCCCGAAACCAATGAGCTTCCTCTGTGACGTTCACTGGCCCTTCCGGTGGTGGGATCCAGGACGCAACTATAGCAGCCTCTATCAGCAAATCCTCATTGAGTCGCTTAATGGCCCACCTAGTTGTTAACGAAGTTTGCCTACCAACAACTGGGATGGTGGGCAAAACAGAGACGTCAAACCGGACATATAAATGATCCGATAGAGATTCCGTACCCTCCTCAACTCTCCAGTTTTGAATTCGTCGATCGAGAACAGGAGAAGCAAAGGTTATATCAACAATGGAACCACCCCGTTGCCGAATGCAAGTATTTATAGTCCCACGATTGACGACTGCAAGACCAATTTCTAAAGCCCATTCCTCTAAGGCTCTGCCACGCATATCAGTGACAGGAGACCCCCAAGCTGAAGACTTAGCATTAAAGTCCCCAGCCACTAACATGGGACAGGGCAATGTTCGTCTAATGAAGGATCCTAAACTGTCCAGGAACCTCTCAAATTCCAGGAATGGCTTATTCGGAGAAATGTATACCCCTATCAAGACAAGTTCTCCCCATTGCGCAGCAACGAACCCTACATCACTCATTAAAATGGTCAAAACTGGAGACCCAACAGTGTTAGCAGATACAATGGCTGCTGTGCGCGTTACATCCGCAACCCAATTGCTCCGAGAAGGAACGAAATAAGGTTCAGCGACAATCATTACTTGGATCGACCACTCAGCCATGGTATGAACCAGAAGATCCTGAGCCACGGCCGAGTGGTTTATATTTGCCTGTAAAAACTTATGAGCCATATTATTTACTGCTCTACTATTACCTGCTCTTCCTCTACCCTTACTTGGGAACTGGGAGCGTCCTTAACTACCGATCTATTATTGAACTGTATTTTCCTGGCTGCTTTACCCTGATTTTTATTTTTAGGCACACACGATTTGCTACCCAAGCGATGATCTGCCGGTCGCTTTGCATCAGCGCACACCGAGCAATGCGGAATGGCCGAACAATCAGATGCCTTATGTCCTACCATACCGCAACGAAAACACTGCTCACTACGATCGATTTGCGCAGTACATTTTTGCTTAATGTGGCCTACTTCCAAGCAACGGAAACATCTAGCTACCTTAGGCTGCAACAATGTTACTTGCACAGCCACCCAACCCAAAAGGAGCCTGCGTTCCTGTGCCACCTTTTTGGCAGCCGCCACCGGGCAGCGCACCCACACAGTGTTAGTCCCATAGGGAGCTCGTCTCACTTCTCCTACCTTCACCTGACTCACATGGCAGTCCCCTTTCGCTGCTATAGCAGCCGCCACCTCTTCTTTGGTCGAAGCATCGTCTAAACCTGTGACGCGGAGCTCCACACATTTCATGGGCCTCGACACCTGGACCAATCCATCACCCACTGTTTCTTTAAATATCGTCGACAGCCTCTCAGCTAGTAAATCTGCCTTCTCAGCGCTAGCTACACCAGGCACTTCCAGCTTGCGAGCTCCTGAAGCCGTCTCCTTGACCTTTATAAAGGCGATATCAAAACCAGTCATGTCTATCTTCTCTTTGGCAACCGATATTAACTTTCTATAGTCAATACCTTTTTCCTTTGCCTCTGGTTGGAGAGTCAGAACAATAGCCGAAGACCGAGGGACAACTAGTTTGGCCGGTAATATTTTTCCCTTCGGTGCTTGTAGTGCTGCTAAGCGCTTTTTAGCACCTCGCGCCACTACGGTCGACCATGTTTCCTGCGCCACAGGCTCCGGCTGAGAAGGAACTTGCTGCAAAAGGGAGGCCTTTGCATCCTGCGACGCCAGTGATTTCTTTTTGCCCTTGCCAATCCTTTTACGGGCTGGAACAGCAGAACCATTAGAGCCAGATGGATCAGCAGAACCGAGAGGGCCAGGTGGTCGTGTCTCTGACCTCCCTGTCATATCCAGCGCTTGAGTAGGAGCATTCAAGAGTCTTCTTTCTACCGACTCTATGCAGAATCTCATCTCCTGCATCATATTGTGCATGACATTATCCAGCATTTCCTTGGTAACCACCGATGGCACCTCCTTCTGAGACCTTATTCCTCGCTGCCGTAATGGGGAAACTTCACTTCTTGCGCTGACCGTGACAGGTGAAATATTGGCTGCTGAGACAATTCCCCCTTGTCGGGCCAACTGCAGCTCTACTCTCAACTCAACCATTTCCTTGCGAAGTTCCTCAATTTCTGCCGCTTGTTTGGCCTCACTAGCCTTTAACCTATCACAGGAGTCTTGGAGCTTTCTTAGCTCTTCAGAAGCATTTCTGTTGGCCAAAATAGTTGCTCTATCCACAATAGATGCAGCTGCCTCCTTGAGAGCATGCTGGAAGGTGCCCTTCAAGTTCTTTGATTTTTGCACGACTCCGAGAATAACATCGACGTCGGCAAGAATTCCTTTCTGAAGATCCGCCGCAAGTTGCTCCTCTGAAATGGGAGCATTGAGTTTTACGGCAACTCGTTCACACCTTGCCCTCGAGGCAATCTCAGCCATCTCATGTTCTGCTCTGAGACGCAGCTCCTCTTCTCCGAGGCGTATAAGTTCTGCCTTGGCTTTTGCCAGGCCCCTGTATTGTCCAGTGGTTACAGGACGGCCTCTGCCTATCTTTTTAGATGTAGGAGTACACTGGCCGGTCACTCCAACTTCGGGTTCCGAGTCAGACGATGAATCCACCGGCAGCTGTAGACGTTCTCCATCTCTACGCAAACGAACCTCAGACAAGGGCACATCGCTGCCATCGCTGGCTGTCACCATAGCATCTCTGCTGTGTTCACTGGCGTCCGAGGGGCTCTTTAGTGTCGGATTTTCTAAGCCATACACCACTGGCCAATTTGCAGTAGCATCAGTACCAGTCCCACTTTTTCCATCATTTTTCTTTCCTTTTTTATTTTTATTTAAATGGTTTGAACTCTTCATTTCTAATCCCACGAGAATGGGGGAAACAACCGGTCCACCCAGGCAGTGCCCCCTGTGCCTGGGTAAGCCTAGCGTAACCCGTCAGAGAGTCGGCCGGTTCTCTGACGGGGGTCGCACTCGTGACTGGTCTCCCACCAGCCACGCATCCCCTCGCGGTGCGCCGCCGCTTGGGATTAGGGTAATTTTTTATAGAGGTTTTCTTCCTCGCGGTCCAGGCGGTGAAGCCAAGACCCTCGGTCCCATACGAAGCCGCGAGACGTGACCACGACACTCCGATGGGATTACGAGATCGACGGCGACAAGCCGAATAAGTTGTCAGGTCTGTCCGCCCGACGGCAGTGTGAGTACTCGCCGAGCCCGCCAACACACCACGTTCTTCGACCCCTCTGACTAGCAGAGGAACGGTAAACGTAGCCCCCCCCCGTCAGGTATTAGCCGTCGGCCGTGAAGCGGCCGCCGTTGCCCGGGATGCACCACGCGGAGGTTCCTGACTCGCACCCCGGGGAACCTAACCTAACCTTTTTTTTTTTTTTTTTTTTTTTACATGGGGAAATCCTACATTGGATACACCTCCCGCCGTCGGGGGACAGCGAGAGGGTTATGCCGGACTCCTACCGGCTAAAACCCCATGGCCGCATCA
>JAVKPJ010000192.1:0-25000 GCA_033032175.1 Saturnia japonica
TATTTCTGACGAATAATTTTTAGTAGGCTATGCGAGTACCATTGGGGTATCTATGTGTGTTTGCTCTTTGACAAAGATTTTGCAAAAAAAAAAGATTTATGCTTTTATATATGTTTCAATAACAGTAATCAACTGCATTAATCATATCTTTGATCGAATGTTTGACATCCCGGTTGACTTTGGAAAGAAAATAGTTGGTATCTTCAACATTTTTTTTTCTTAAAATATTCCATTTCTTTTTAAAAATATTTTAAAAGCTAAACTTGAATTTTTTTTCCATTTTATCCATTCGTTTACTACAATTGTTGCCTGTCCTAGTGAACAAGGAATATTAAATTTCTTTGCAACTTTTATAAAATTTATCAAAGAAATCTGTAATAGTGATTTCAATCAAATTGCTTGGTGCTTCAATGAAATACAGTCTATATATAATTTACAGAACGTAAATTACTATTGAAGTTTCCCAAAAAGTATTTTGTGCATTCTTGGATTTAGAAAAGGCCTATGACAAAGTGATCAACTATGAGTTGTGGTTGGCATTGTCTAGGCATGGGGTTGGCGGGGATCTGATACAAGCATTGAAATCTCTCTATGAGGATTCCAGTGCTTGTGTTAGAATAAATGGAACATACACTGAATGGTTTGATATCCAAAAGGGTGTCAGACAGGGATGTGTAGCGTCTCCATGGCTGTTCAACCTATTCATGGATAATTGTCTAACAGATTTGAAAGAGAGTGATTGTGGACTGAGAATGAACGAGTTACTTGTCAAATGTCTTCTTTATGCTGATGATCAAGTTTTATTTGCATCGTCGGCTAAAGATTTGCAAACAATGCTGAATATTATGAATGAAGCTTTGGAAAGAAAGGGAATGAAAGTAAATGCAAAGAAGACGAAAGTTTTGGTGTTTGAAAAATATGAGAACATGACAGAAGTATGTGTCTGTATTGATGACGATGTACTGGAGCAAGTAAGTGAGTTTGTATACTTGGGATCGATGTTTACTAAGGATGGAAAGTGTGAGAGTGATATAGGAAGGAGAGTTAGTGCCGGTAATATGGTGAATGGGGCGTTGCACTCCTTTATGAGCAGCCAAAGAATTTCTATGAAAGTTCGCTTGGCTGTGCATAGAGGAGTATTGGTTCCAACACTCATGTACGCAAGTGAAAGCTGGATGTGGCAGAAAAATCATGAAAGTAATTTCAATGCAGTAGAAATGAGAACGCTAAGAGGTATGTTAAGAGTGAAATTGAGTGACAGGATAAGAAATAGTGTGATAAAAGAACTTTGTGGTGTGAAAGAAGATATAATCACACGGATTGAGAAAGTAATGCCTAGATGATTTGAGCATGTTGAGAGGATGAATGAAAGAAGAATAACTAAACAAATTTATAATGCGTAATGCTAGACGAACATTTATCGATCAAATCGGAGACGTTCTGAAAAAAGGTAAGATCAAGAGTACTTTAAACCGACGAGCATGCATGAAAAGATTAATGAATGTCGAAGAAGCGAAAGAAATATGCCAGGATCATAGCAGATGGAAGGACGTGGTCTCTGCCTACCCCATTGGGATATAGGCGTTATTTATGTATGTATATACCCCAAATCTTAAGAGTTATGTCTGATGGAAATAATGCACATATACCTAGTCATCATTGGTGATCTTAAAATGAATCTAATAGTTGTACTATTCAGACTATTTACTAAAGTTAATCATCATAGAAATTTTGGTATTTTTTATTTTACAGAGACTTTATTTCATAAAGATAAAGGTCAAAGATATATTTCTTTGAATTCAAGATACATTATTTATTTTAAAAATCTTCGAGATAAAACGCAAATACGATATTTAGTACGTCAATTATCACTAGAATATTCAAAATTCATTATAGAAACGCATCTAAATAAACGTATGGATATTTATTGATAGATCTTTAACTTGATGAACTTTATTGTTAATCGTTATATAATAAGGGATAAAAGTATGTATTATTTTTTATTTAGCTATTAGTTTATTTACTGTAGAATTTGATGTTGAATTTGGATATGTTCCGATGGGGCTGGCATACACAAACTGTAAAAGCCCCTTAAATAAAGAAAAAAAAAGATCAAAACATAAAACACTTGTGACATTTGTCGTATTAAAACAAAGAAGAAACCACTCAGATAACTATTATTACATAGTATATAAAAAAGGATTTTAATATACTGGGAACCAAAATATTATTCCAATCATTTACAAATAAGCTAACCTTAATAACCTTAATATCAAAAAATCGCTTTTATAATCGTGTGATAAGAAATAAATAATTTGCATTTATTAATGTATTTATAAGGTTCAAGAGGATAAAGTCACACATGATGAAAAAGGATAACGCCTAAGAAATATAATACTAGACTTCGTAAATTAAAACGTGAAGGTAAAAAACTAATAATACAAAAAGGAGGAGCGTTTTTACCAATAATTCTACCTTGAAGGCCTCGATAAGTTCTCTGGTTCAAAAATGGAACATGCCAAGAAAATGGTCTTGGTTGAACCAGCTTTAATAGAACAATTAAAACTAGTGATAAAAAATTATAATCCTTTATCACGATTGTATGCCGATATGGAAAAATCTTAAACTGTAACATAGAAGATTGCAAAAGGTGTATTTTATATTTACAAATATTACAAATGTACTTACCACTTTGCTGAAGAAGAACGCCGACCGAATTATGGTTTAAGAGAAAATAAAATGTATAATAAAATTAGTGCTTTAGAAGATAGAAATCTAATTCCTGCGAAGACAGCACACGAGAAAATAAATGAAAAAGAAACTGTCTTTATTCACAAAGAATCACCATACAATACAAGTCAAATACCAAGCTTAATACCAAAAACATATACAAAGAGGGTGAGATGTTATTAAATTTGATGTCTCTAAGTAAAGATAATATCCTATGGGATAATGAAGGTATAGTCACTATAGATAACGAAAAATTTCCGGAAGTAATATCGTAGGCTAGCTATGCCCGTGGCTTCGCTCACGTGGACTACAGAATGCCCGCGCGAATTTTGCTCCTCCGCTCACGGCTATTTTAAAAAACAAAATGCTTTTTGTGAATGTTCCTTAGAAGATAGATGTATACTCTCCCGGACTTTTTTGTAGGTCTTTTAAATGCCTATAATTATGTAGTACATTAATTTGCTAATAGTTTACTCAGCATAAGCCATTTAAGCGCCCGAATTGATTCACTATAACCAGTTTTTTATTTTATTTGTGCGAAACCCTAATTATATTTCTATAATAAAAGTAGCCTAAGTTACTCCCTATATTATCAGCTATTTATCAGTAAGAATCCCGTCAAAATCGGTCCAACCGTTTCGAAGGTTACCCGGAACAAACAGTCAGACAGACAACAATTTTTAAAATGGGCTTTTTGGTATAGGTATCGTATATACTTTGATATGCATTTAGTAAAAAGTTGTTATTTTGATATTACAAACAGACACTTCAATTTTATTAATTGTATACATTTAGTAAATGATTCTAAGACCCAATAGGTTGGGAAAAATTTACAAAAGCATTGAAAGATATTAAAGTACCACTGACTTATATTGCAAACCCAAAGAGGTGTGAATTTATAAATCAGCTACAATTCAACGATCCAGGAGAAAACATGCCGGTTGAAGAGCTTTTCTTATTGTAGATTTAGTAAATGATTCGCTAAGACCACTTAAGAAAAGTAACCCAATAGGTTGGGAAAAATTTGCAAAAGCATTGAAAGATATTAAAGTACCACTGACTTATATTGCAAACCCAACGAGATGTACATTTATAAATCAGCTACAATTAAACGATCTCGGAGAAAACAATCCTTTTGAAGAGCTTTTCTCGACACCAGAAAGCGGAGAAAAGTTTCAAAAAAAAATTAAGAATAAAATTGATTGGGAGAAATGAACCCCTTATTAGAAATTACCAAAGCGATGAAGGGTAAAATGAATAAAGAAAATGTAAAAAATATTAATACTCCCAGTCGAAAGAAACACACACTCCCTTAAAATAAATATATTTTGTAGAATGTAAATAAAGTGTCGCAAGCTGGTTTGAGTGATATGAGAACTTCGAAATAAGGTTTTAACAACATCATCTTAGATTTGTAATAAATAACACAGCATTTAATGGTAGTTTCACTAAAAATGAATTTAATTTCGAAAAATATCATATTAATTCCTTTAGTTTTCATCTGTCCTACAAACTATCAATTGTATTTTATATGCTGAATTTGATAAGAATATTTAAATAAGTAAAAATTTAATCTAAGTGTAAAGTACTTCATTACTAGTACTTCACTAGTAATAATTTAAACTCTGAAATTTGTAGAAATGTAATGAGATGGGATTTCAATATATGTATGTGCATACGAGTACGGTATAATGTATTACTGTATGATTACAGGTTTTGTGTTATGAATGATTTTGTTCGATTGTTTGATAGTAATGCTTTGGAAAGTCATATAATATTGTCACATTCATATAAGGCAAATTTCCCCATATATAAAACATATAACCACAAGGCATTAGTAAATTACCTCATTAACAAACGATGCAACGAAGCAAGCTAGTTGTTATCTTTATCGCGTGAGGACAATAGTGATAGGTTAATGGATGTCATTAGAATGTATTGGAGATGTAGAATTCAGAAAACTATCTCTGAAGCTGTGAGATAAAAGAAAACGGATGGCGGGAATCGATCGGGCATGGTTGAAAACCCCCATTGTCTGTTTGTAATGTCAAAATAACAGCTTTTTACGAAATGCATATGAAAGTATATACCCAATAGCAACCCCACAACCCCATATAACAAAACACCCATTTCTTAAATTTTTGCCTGTCTGTCTGTTTATTCCGGGTACGGTTTGACCGATTTTGACGGAACTTTCACTGGTAGATAGCTGAGTTTATAGGGAGTAACTTAGGCTACTTTTATTTTAGAAAAATAATTAGGGTTCCGCACAAACAAAAAAACTGATCATAGTGAATCAATTCGGGCGCTTAAATGGCTTATGCTGAGTAAACCATAAAAGATGTAGCAAATTAGTGTACTACATGATTGTAGGCATTAAAAAGATCTACAAAAAAGTCCGGGAGAGTATACATGTATCTTCTAAGAAACACCCACAATAAGCATTTTTGTTTTTAACATAGCCGGGAACGGGGAGCAAGATTCGCGCGGGCATTCTGTAGTCCACGTGAGCAAAGCCACGGGCACAGCTAGTATTAAATAATCGTCATAGGGTATAGTTGGTATGATAGATGTAGTTAGGTTGCTATATTTATATTATATTAGTATGGTTTGGACCCCCGGGAAAATAATTGGCGATTATATGCAGGTTAGTACTTACACGCAATGAATGAGCGGGGATTGTCACCCAGAGCATTTCTGTGGGGAGACAGGAACGCTGTTTATGAATTACTGCCCCGAACTGACGCCATATGCATATTAATACACCACCTCCAATATGTTTCCCAGTGATAGTTAGGTCTCCATTACATCGAAAGACATATCGATTATCACAAAAGTCTTCTTATCTTATAGCGACCAATATAATATTATCTTTAAGCCCACAATTTTAAAGTTTCAGCAACGGTTCAGCAGTACGATTTCACAACTTTTCTCCAAATAATTTAAACCTACCAATTTCCTTTAATTTTTTTGTTTATTTCTAGCATACGCACCTTTAAAAGGGGGGAATATGTGTTCAGAACTATAAAAGTACCATCGTGATTATGCAAAAAATTTACAATTTTTCTCAATTTGTAAATAAAAACGTATTCTGAGCAGACAAAAAAAGCAACATGGGAGTCACATTTGGTTTTTCGTGCATTCATCTCTGTTTTATAGATTTTCTTTCAGAAAGTATAGTAACTTGAGAAATAGATAACACGAGCTATTAGGCAACTTATTATATAACAAAAGTATAACATCAGCGGCATAATTTATAAAGTACATAATATCAAATATGAAATACAAATTTTCAATGCCATAAAAAATTAGAAATACATGTTTAGCGGAGGTGAGGAACAGAGAGTAAAGTTCCTCATCCGCCATAGAAAAGGGAGGACCCTCCGGCCAGACGGGTGCTATGTCTGGCTGGCAGCTGCCCCGACGGTTGTATTTTTTTTTTTTTTTTTTTTTTTTTTTTAGAACTGACTACACTGTTAGCCTTAGGGGCCCTAAAGCCGCTGCGGCTTTTACAGCTTCACCGGACTTGGGGGCGAGCGCAGAGGGCACTCAGCCGCGAAAGTTTTGTGGACGACTCGCACGAGGGTGCCAAAGTGGCCGGACCTCGGCTCGGGCGGTCGTCGCGTTCGCAAATAGGTCGCGATCTATTCGAATCCCTACACCTACGATTCGAGCTAACTAAATATACACATAGGCACGTTCCCTTCCTCCTGGGAGGAAGGAAGGAACCGTGCGTATGTGTATTCAATAATCGGAATGTTTCTACACTAACTAGCGCTAACTAACTAGCGTAAAAAAAGAAAAAAAAAGGTCCCTCACAGAACCTATGTACCTGTGTGGTGTGCACGTGTGTATGTTCATACGTGTGTAGTGTTGTATGTAGGTAGCTAAGTGATGCACGTACAGTGTCACTTGTATCGCGCGGGCGGTTGCCTGACCCAAGGGTTTCACACCGAGGAACGGACCTAGGCTTGGGTTACCACTAGAGAGGGTGGACGTGACGGGTGTGCTGGAGCGAAATTGACCGCCCGCCCTCTGCGGAGAGAACGGTGGTTACGCGGGCGTGGGCGCTGGCACGCTCTGTTTGGAGAGACGGATGTGTAATATTTATTCGAATTTTCGATGTGATCGTCGGGATCAATAAAAATATTGCGCGGCCGGCGTTTGCACCGGATGTCCGTGGGTGCCGGAACATAAGTGGCGGCTGTTTTTATTAACGGATTCGCGTGGTTCGACGCGGTGTCGAAATACGAACGGGAGAGCTGTTTAACGTAGGCATGTATCGAAGGAAGCTCCATATCTCTATGGAGATCTACGCTTCGAACATACCACGGGGCCCCGGTGAGACGATAGAGGAACCTATTCTGTATCGATTGTAACCGTTTGAAACTCGACTCGGACATATGTGCGAACACGGCGCAACTGTATGTCAAAATTGGTCGAATACACGTCTTGTAGAGCGTGAGCTTATGTCGCGTGGACATTTTACTCACCGAACACAACAGAGGATGCAACCGGCCCAGGACCCACGCGGCCCTGTTCCTAACCTTACGGATGTGGGGTCTAAAAGAGAGCCTACTATCTAGGGTTACCCCTAGATATTTGGTCTCTCTTACATACGGAATCGGATTATCGTAGAGCTTAACAGGTTTAAGCTTCCACGGTATCTGTGACGAATCCGCATCGAAGAGCATCGCGGCGCTCTTCGAGGGATTAACGGCTATACGCCACTCGTTAAACCACTTCCCGAGAGTGGTCACGGAGCGTTGGACTTTGTGTCTGAGGTGGGATCTATTCCTATCTGAGGCATATAAGACTGTATCGTCAGCGTATAGCCCTACCTCGACCTCCGGGAGTCGAGGTAGGTCACTGACGTACAGGTTAAATAGGCTAGGAGCCAGGATCGAACCTTGGGGAACGCCTGAGCGTATTGGACGGGGCGTGGACAATTCACCTTCCACTCTATAGCGAAAGGTCCGATCTGTTAGATAGTCGCGAATTATTTTAATTAGCCTATCGGGGACTTCAAAGTGATACAACTTGTAGATCAATCCCTCGTGCCAGACCTTATCGAAGGCCTTGGCAACGTCGAAAAAGACCGCAAGTGTACGGCGGGGTTTATATAATTCAGCAAAATTAAATGCAACGTGCTCCGTGAGGCGGTGCACTTGATGAGTGCAAGAATATCTAGCACGGAAACCGAATTGCTCAGGCGGATAGAGGTCTTTCTCCTCTATTACTGACTTGAGACGGTTCAGAAGGATCCGCTCGTACATTTTCCCTAAAGCATTTAGGAGACTGATCGGGCGATAGCTGTCGGGAAGCGACGCGCTCTTGCCGGGCTTACGGATACCTATGACTATGGCCTTTTTCCAGGCGGCTGGAAAATAGCAGTGGGCTATGGCTACATTGAAGATGCAGACCAAAAGAGCTATGAGGCGATCGGGAAGAAGTCTAAGTACTTCATTCCTGATCCCGTCGGGACCTGGTGCTTTTCTAAGCTTAAGGCTTTTTATAATGGAAAGAACCTCCTCAGACGTGACTGAGGACAGGGAGTCTGTCGCGGGGAGCTTATCCAGCTCCCGCACGCATCCATCGATACCCTCGACCCGGTCGGTATTTGCATCGACACTGTTCGGAGAGCACTGGCTCTCCAAACAAGTGGCGAGGCACTCCGCCTTGTCGCTGCTATCGAAGGCGAGCGGTATACCGGGACCCCTCTCGAGGGGGGGCATAAGATAAGAAGCCTCTATTTTGAGGCTGTGAGCTAATTTCCAGTAAGCCAGATGCGACGGCCTTAGCCCTTCGACGAGGGCGTCCCATCTGTGACTTCTGAGTTCTAATATACGGGCTCTAACCGATCTTTGAAGTGCGCGTAAACGTGCGCGGTTTTCCTCGGTCGGATAGTGGTCGTGCGCACGAGTCGCCGCGTTCTTTTCCGTCAACAACGCCCGCACGTCGGCAGGGAGTACGAAGCGGCGATCGCTCGCCTCTTCGACCTCTCTCGAGGCCTCTCCGATGCCGGCCTGCAGGTGGTCGACCAGGGAATCGATCGCGAGATCTACGTCCGCAACGGACCCCAATACGTCCGGGATCCTATCTAAGCTGGACGAGGACGGCCTGTCCGCAAGATAATGTTTTAGCTTGGCATAGTCAACCACTTGGACCGAAGGAGGGCTAGAGTCGTCTGGTTGACCTAGCTGCATGATGACCGGACGGTGGTCGGAGTCGAGCTCGTGTACGACCCGAATGAGTCGTAACCGAAGCGCGATACCTTTAATGAGAGCTACATCAAGCACTGTCGGCATACAGTTGTCTTGAAAGTGGGTGGGAGTGGGTGGCGCTATGACATCAAAGTTTAGCACGTTCGTTAGCTCTTCGAGTTTAACCCCATTACTGGAGTCTCTCCAATTGCCAAACGAAGTGTGTCCACAATTGAGGTCACCCGCTATAATGACCGATTCACCGAGCGAAAGTAGCTTTTCTAGGTCAGACCTGAGAGGCTCTTTCCTCGGCGAGAGATAAACTGAGACTAACGTTATGGACGGGTGGTCGGTCATTCCTAGTCTACACACGGATACTTCCATATTGGTAAGTATCGGAGGATCTACCGGCGTACAATATAACGATCGTTTGTAATAAATGAGAGTGCCGCCCCCGCGGCCGGCCCGGTCATTTCTTACAATATTGTAGTTCGCGATTTTTGGATCACGTTTAGCACGCTTTAAGAGCGTCTCCTGCACTAAAAGAACATCTACTTGGTGATCTTTAAGAAAGGTCGCGACGAGATCACGCTGCGGATATAGGTTCCGTGCGTTAAAAAACGAAAGATTTAACGCTTTCGGTTTAAACTTTGCCATTGAAAGGCCCTAAGTTATTATTACACGCCTCACGGTCGAGACGTTGTAGTGTCTCTGAGAGGCGGGGGAACGCGCAAGCGGTCTTGATGAGACCGAAGCGCTCCAGATGGTCATTGTAGTCAATGAGCTCGCGGATATCGTGCTCGCGAAGGAGCAGTATCATTAAGTCGTTACTATTAACGACAGCGTTAGCGGGCGCGCGGGGCGCGGGAATATCCATAGCCATAAGGGGCTGTGGATTGGGGCGACGGGGGCCCCATGCGTTCTGCGATGAACGCACGGGTTGCGGTTGCACCGCGCGGGGTGCGGAGAGGCCGGCGGTGGCCGGGGACTGGCGCGGGACCGGCAGCGCGGGAAATTCCCCTGACGCCAGCAGGGGTTGCGCTTTGATGGCTGAGGTGGGGGGCGCCGCCCGGGGGGCCGCCTGCCTCTGCGTGCGTGGCCGCGTGGTACGCGGGGCCTTGGGGCAACCGCGATAATTCGCGGGATGCCCCTCCTCCCCGCATAACACGCAGCTCGGGGGGACGACGGAGTCACGCTCGCGCGTGCACTCCCGTGTGGGGTGGTCCTCTCGGCACTTTACGCACCGCGGACGAGAATGACAGTTACGGGCAGCGTCCCGTACAGCTGGCAGTTGTGGCACTGCGCAGGCTGGTGGTTTTTGTGTGGGGGCTCCACGTTAATCCCGGAGAGCCCGCACACCGTCTCTAGCTGGAAGATGGCCTTTCCCTCGGGGGAAAGGTCCAATATGGCCACTACCATTTGTAGTGGCCGCTTATCTTTACTGTACATCCGGTGTACTTCCCGGATGGGATAACTTTGCTCCTTGAGCGAGGAGCACACCTCCGACGGGTCGAGCTCCACCGGAATGCGGCGGATGACCACTCGGAGGACGCGCTCCTCCGCGAGCGAATACGTATAAAATTGCAGACCTTTCTGCCGGAGGAGGGTTGTTAGTTTACGGTGAGTTTCCGAAGAACTCACCGAAATAGAAATCCCGTTGACTATGTTTCTAGCCTTGTGGTAGTCGAGTTTGAGTCTGCGCATCTCATTGCAGACTCCCATCCAGGCTGCCTTGTCCCGGATTATGATTGGAGGTGGGGCACGCTCTTTTTTCCCGCCGGCGGGCGCGGGGAGCTGGGAGGACGCGGGGGCGGCGGCGCCCCTGACTACTGCCTTAGCTATTACCTTAGGCGCCGGTTGAGCAGTCGGACTGCTACGCGCCGTTCGCTTACGCGACGCCACGACGGTGAAGCCGTCGTTCTCGGTATCCATCTCCGGAGATGGATCCGGATTCGCGGGCGAGTCTTGTTCGACCGGAAGGGCCGAAAACGAATTTTTCGTCTTTAACGCGGTTTCCGTGGATCGCGCGGGACGGACGTACGGACTATTTTTGGTAACCCTAGATTGTGACCGCGAATTTCGCGGCCCTCGCCTGACGGAGGCGGGGCTTGACCCGCGCGATTGGCTAGTCGGGACAGGGGGCGTGGCCGTAGGCGCGGCCATGGCCCCGGATGATGCGGCGGACAGGCGCGTAACGCTGCGCGCGGGACGTTTGGGCGCGACGCCGACTGGCGCGGCGCCAGTGGATGTAACGGTCGCGGCCGTGACGTCATCGGCCGCCTTGCTACCTGAAGCGGCCGCCTCGCTACCTGAAACGGCCTCATGACGGGTCGCGGTCGCAGCGGTGCGACGCACGCAGGCGTTCTCAGGTAGATTACGGTATTCCTCGTCTAGAGAGGGACACCGTAATACGACGAAATTTTGATAGCGCTGGTATTGAAACTCCAGCGCTTTCATCCTGGCTTGCAACTTGCCTATGCAAGTGGCCAGGTCGGCAACGTTATTTGCCATGGCGGCAGAAGAGGGAGGACAGTGGGACATTTTTATTTAATTTTAAATTTAAAGGCCTCCCTGCCTTAGGGGCAGGGGGTGCGCCAAAATATTTAAAAGACTATCGGAGTCGGCAAGAGACCTGTTGTCAAGGTGCAATGACACACAGGAAGGACCTATCAACCCTAAGGAGCCCTAACAAGCCCGGGGCCGAGGACGCAGACCGGTAATTAAACCGGGCTAGGCCCAAACAGGTTCCCGGGGATGGAGTGTGCAGGATCGGAAGGTTTGGCAGGAGACACCTGGGGCAAGACTATGCGATAACCGCAAAGGCCTAGATTCCCAGGCCCGTCCGAGTCTGGCTGTTTGCCTCTGAAGGAGACAACCAGCGGGCTGCTCGGGTCACGCCCCACTTGCCTTCGTTGGCACCGTCAGGTATCCAGCAAGTGACCACAAAACCGTGGATTTACAAAAAAAAAAAAAACAAGCAAGTCGCACCGAAAAGTGCGGTTAACCACGCGAGCGTTAGACACCAGTTGGTTTACGTCGTAATTGCAACAATATATTTGAAATAAATTCCAAATATAAGATCGCAACAATTAAGTCACGTGATGGTCAAAATTGAAAACGGAGCGACACGTCCGTTCGCAACAGTGACCAAATCGGAACTCTCCCCGACGGTTGTAGTCGGGTTCTTGTATATATACTCAACGATTGAGTTAATTTCTATAGCGCAATATAGGATAGTAGGAAGCTACTTATGTGGCTCGATAGATGTCGCTATGTGTCGCTACGTAGTTGTGTCGATGCGTTGATGCGTCAGTTGTGGCGAGAGATGTCGCTACACATGCAATATAATATTTTCTGTTTTTACTCGACCGCGAAACAGGATGGTTATGTTTTTCCAGCGTATGTTTATATTATGTCTATTTCTTTGGCACGCTCTGAACCCTAAAAGGCTTGTGGGGTTTTAGCATACGATGTGTCGTTAGATTCGTCTTAATTGTGGGAATGATATAGGTAGAGATTATTATATCGTAAATTCGGAAAAATCGTAATTCGCATCGTAAAGTTGAGTGTGTCAAACGTGAAAAGCTCTTTCATTTAGACCTTTCTAAAGCTTGCTTATTCGTACATTGCAGTAACGCCGGCGACTATTGCCATTATTAACAATAATAAAGGGTAACCGACAGTAGAATAATAGTGTCTTCAATAATTTGTTATACATTGCTTAGAAATAATGCATCTCATCATTCATTGTTGTAATAATTAGCATTTTTGAACCAGTCAAGCTAAAAGAAAGGAGATTTGAAGAGAAACAGAGAGAGTATGTCATCCAACAGAGACAGTACAATGAATTTGTCGAGCTACTATTAAAAGAAACCAGTAAATATTTTCAAAAACGAGTATGTGTTGTTTGTATTAAAATATCAGTGACGGCATTAACAGAAGCAGGGTTTACAACCGTACGTACGTACGTATGTATCGTACATTTACAACAATTGCATGCACTCGTATGATAGTAAATTTTCAAATTATACGAAAATACGATAATCTATACTATTAGTATAAAGCTGAAGAGTTTGTTTGTTTGGTTGAAAGTGCTAATCTCAGGAACTACTGGTTCGAATGAAAAAAATATTTTAGAAACGTATAGCCCATTTATTGAGGAAGGCTTATAGCCTATATAACATCAAGGCTATGGGCTATATAATATCAAGCTACGATCAATAGGAGCGGAGCATCAATAAAAAATGTTGCAAAAACGGGAAAAATTATTCCTTTTGAGAGTTTATATTGTTTGCGCTGCGTAAATGGTCAGAAGTTACGCAACAATTGTGTGACGGAATTGTTTCTCTTAAAAAGTTCTACAAAAGGCCGCGATAGCATATGTCTATCTTTTAAGGTTGACAGAATATAAATTTTTTTTTGGTAATAAAATTTGTTGTAAAATAATGTTTCATTTGCGAAGGTGATTTTATAAACGTGGTATTAATTCTTATCGAAATAAATACGTTATTCATTACAAGTATTTAATTTTGAACAAAATTGCCCTGTACACCAATTGATTTCAATGAATATTATAGAAGATATCACAGTTTTAACATAACTCCGCAGCAAAATAAAGACCAAGTACCGCGCGCACATTTTTATTATGCGGAATGATATGGGAGGCAGGCGGTCATGTGGGAAAAGGAGGGCGGCGAATCGTGCTCAAATGGTTCGTAGATAAAACAATGAAAGTTTCAGCTCCTTTAGAGTTGAATTATAGGTGCTTACGACCCACTCTCTCTCTCTCTCTCTCTCATAATTGACGCAGAGGAAGTTGCGCGGGTCAGCTAGTTTCAACTATATAAGAATTCAAAAAATATGTCCTCTGGAGCAGAAATTGGTGAAATAAGATAGTTCTGGTCCAATTTAGGGAAATACGATATTTTCAAAGTTGCTGGCAAAACCTTTAGGTTATGAATCCTGAGTAGAAATAGTAGTTTGTACGGCTATGCAGATAAAGTTCTTCCCCAAATTTCCCCGGTAGCAAAATTTTCTCCCCTTTATTTTCAACATTTTTGAACCGTTTGGACAATGCACGCCGACAAAGCAGCCAAGCAGCATCATTGATTGATACTGATCATACTGTGGCAGACCGTTTGATTAGCGCATGTGGATAAAGCGGTCAAACGACATATTAAATACTAAAATATTTTTTATTCTGATTTCTATAAAAGTTACACATATACATACTATCATAAACTGTTTTGTAAATGTTTTAGCGTAGAACAATGTCGAAGTAATAATTTTGTCGATTAACCATCAAGCCGTTTTTGAGTTAAATTCGGATATAAAAAACAGACAGTCGGATTTGGAAGCACTCCCGAACTGTTTTATCCGCGTGAGTGTTGATACAATTTTATACAAATATATTGGTCCTTAGTGTATATAAAGAAAGACAGCGATAGCATATGCCTATCTCATATACATAAACCACAATAAAGTATTTTGCAATTTTTTATTGAACTTTAAAAACTTGATTTATGAGCATTATTTTTAAGCATGGCATATTAATTCTTACGAACGAAAGTTATTTCATCATAAACACAATTTTATAAAGTAAAATTTTGCCCTTTACAACATGTCATTTGGGCACAGTTTAGGAGATAATGAAAAATTAAAATAATTTGTACTTGCCACACATATGAAAACAATAATATGTACAAACAAGTGTGTTGGCGGTGAGGTGTTTGTCGGATAAAAACACGAGTGAAACTGTGGGGCACAGCTAGTTGTAAATAAGCATAAAATTATTGTTGGTTTTATTTAGTCGTTAATTCTTAGAAAAAACAATTAAACAAGTAATTAGTGTCGATACCAGTAGTACATTATGATTGTGAAAATTCCTAGAATTAAGTGTGCTAATTAAATATCCTGTTCCATACTAAGAAACAAACTATAGGCAATTAATTAATTAATGTTTACAAACCAATTAATGTTGTACCAACACGAATGTGAAATTACATTGCGCCATAATTATTCATTCAGTTCAATACGCTGAATGTGTTTATGTACTAAGATTCACTTATTCCAAATGTACATATTAGCGCATAACGGCATAACTAATTCCAGTGCGACTTCTTAAAATATTATGTGGAAATAATTTTTCGTGGTATGGGCATTTGTACAAATTTTTAACCATAATTTATTTTTATAAATTATTACTTTATATTAGGTACATTAACAGTAAAAACGCATCCCACTAATATTATAAATGTGGAAAGGGTGTATGTTTTTTATTCAGTCACGAAAAACGGCTGAACGGATTTGGGTGAAATTTAACACACACATATCACTTTCCGACACAGACGAACAGGCAGCAAGAGAACTAAGAGAGATCGATTTTCTCACCTTCTTACTCCGCCCTAACCGAACCAGGGAAAACGGGTCGGGGATCCTGGCTTCCCATTACACTGGTTGGGCATTGCATTAATTGATTAAAATACATATCAAAATTGTTGTTAGCGGGATTAAACATTTGGATTGATTATTGTTTTGTTAGGCCACATATACCATTTCCATTTCTTTATTTTCTCGATGACAGCTCCTGTGAAAACTTGAACGAGCGTCTTTTTTACATTATGTATGCATTATTTTATAGAAATATGACGTTTACACACGTACAAGGTTATACCAGAGTCGGAGAAACTGATAGGGATGGACCTATATCGATAAACGTAACACGATAACAGACCCGATATTTTTTTACAAAATGTAAGAAACTAAACTACTGCCGAATACTTTTGTACAAATTTATTAACTAATATTATATTTCATTACAAGATGTTACACGTATTAATTCTTGATTGATAATGCCAACTTTTTTCAAAATTTTCGAAGCTGTTGTAAAAAAAGTAGTATAGGGTAGGTAGGTACTCGACAATGAAACGAAATAATTATAACGACAGGTAATCTTTATTTATTTATTTTAATCAAAATATATGCGATCGATATCATTACTTATTTGGTCACAACACTATAACTATCAAATTACAATTGTCATCGAGAAAATAAAGAAATGGAAATAGTATAGGTATAACTTTTTACGTGCATACATACGAGTAAGTACTCATAGTTTTTTTAAGCTATCGGTTATTGTTAAGTTGATAATTTGATACTTAAAACATTATACGAATGACAAATTTTATATATAATAGCACATATATCCATAATTTATATTATTTAAAAATTTATTTGTAGTCCATAAAAAATACGCTACAAAAACGCAGCATTATGGCCCCGTGACGTCATTATTCATTTTATAATTATGTCAAATATCTTACAATCAGGTAACAAGAAAGGCATGGAGAATAGAGATAAGGAGAACCACATCTGAACGTGAAAGTGTCCGTCGAAAAGCGTAATTGTATCACTGTACTCTATGAGCGGCATTTACGGTTGGCGCTGCGGGAGCAAATGCGTAATTTTTAAAGATAGCGCCAATAGTTTTTTTTTTTTTTTTTCGCCCACTTGGACAAGTTTTAGCTCCAAACATTTAACATTATTTTTCAATATTTTTTTTAAGTTTTACAATTCATTAAATACTATAAAATCACGAAAAAGTATAATTCTCTTTTGATACGCAAGCGCCATATTGGTGCGTTTTTGAATTCTAATTTACTACTGTTGGCGCACCTTTAACCGCCAAGAGCGACGGCGCGGCGCGGCGGGGGCTGCGGGCTTCGGTCAGGGGATTCTCCCGGCTGCAGCACGCGGCACGCGCCATTACTCAGCTGAGCGACACGCAAGGCGATGTACACGTACAAATTGTTACGTTTTAATAAACCAGCTCATAATATACAGTCCACATATTTAACCTTGCACCTGTAGGGCCTAAACAACTACTTACAACTGAATATTTTTTCAACTTGTCATCTTTAAATGACGATTCTCTTTATCTCTATTCTCCATGCAATAAGAGTCCTGTCTAAATGGTCCTGATACGTCACGTTTATTTAGTATTTGGTGTTTCAATTTGTGACTCAAAAAAAAAAAAAAAATTGAAATGGGAATTCCATATTTATATTGTTTTAGGCTTTTTATGTATTAGACCAATATTATTCATTATAAAAATTTAAACATACAGACAACTCGATGATTAACTGCTTTAATTATGAACAGTAAATAGGTATTTTGTTTTAACAGATTAATTCTTTGTTGTGATTATTTTTTATACGAAATATTAATAAATGTTACATTTTTTAGTAGATTGCAATAAATTAATTTTGCTAAACAATGAAATTATTGGTGTTTTCCTTAGTATGTAACTTCCAGGTTACTATCCCACTATTTTATTTATAGTAACTTGGAAGGTAATTATACAATATTGTCCCTGATAGTAAATAAGGTACTTACAACATAAATATCTCTTCACGTTACGCTTGAAAGACCAGACGCCTTAAGAACTCCTTAGATAGGTTAAGTTGTAGTTTAGTGGACCACATATTTTTTAGTTGTCCCGAACTATCTTGTTCCATAAATAATCTTCCTTGTACTATTTCTCGTCCTACTAATGTTAATAAATTACTTACATATGTGTATTCTACTTTTATTGAAATGTTTAGTATCTTTAGATATCGTAATACTTAATATAAAATTGTAATGTGTGTTCTGTTAGTGTCTGTCTATATAGATTATAGTTATTCTTTTTATTTAATACTAGCTGTGCCCGTGACTTCGCTCACGTGGACTACAGAATGCCAGCGCGAATCTTGCTCCCCCGCTCCCGGCTATTATCAAGACAAAAATGCTTATTTTGGGTGTTACTTAGAAGATAGATATATACCCTCCCGAACTTTTTTGCAGGTATTTTGAATGCCTATAATTATGTAGTACATTTAATTTGCTAATATCTCTTATGGTTTACTCAGCATAAGCCATTTAAGCGCCCGAATTGATACACCATGACTAGTTATTGTTTTATTTGTGCGGAACCCTAATTCTTTTTCTAAGATAAAAGTAGCTTAAGTTACTCCCTATATCATCAGCTATCTATCAGTGAAAACCCCATTCAAAATCGGTCCAACCGTTTCGGAGATTACCCAGAACAAATAGACAGACAACAATTTTAAAAATGAGCTTCTTATTATAGGTATCGTATTAACTTTCATATAGTGTACTATACCTACACCTTAAACAAGGACCGTAAACTCCGCGTAGTAATTCGCAGAATCCCCTTCGAGATCGCCCCCGAGGAGGTACTCGAATCCCTCCGCTCCCAAAACTATCCGGTGCACGAAGTACACCGGATGTACGGTCCAGACAAAAAACCATTCTCTATGGTAGTGGTTATCTTAGATAGAACCCCCGAGGGTAAAGCTATCTATAACGTAGCTACTGTGTGCGCCCTATCAGGCATCACAGTAAAACCCGTATAAAAATAGAATCCCGACGCAGTGTCACAACTGCCAATTGTACGGGCACTCCTCCCGGAACGGTTATCTCACTCCAAGGTGCGTCAAGTGCCCCGAGAATCACTCCACTAGGGAATGTCCCCGTAAGCGCGACTCACCCGGTGAGCCGAGCTGTGTCCTTTGCGGTCAATCGGGGCACCCCGCGAACTATCGCGGGTACCCAAGAGCCCCGCGCACAACGCGCCCCCGAAGGATGAGGCCACCCGCCCATCAGATGGCACCTCACGCCCCCATTGACTATGCCCCTCGCTCCCAGCCACAGCCCCTGCTCTCAACGGTTTTTCCCAATCTCCCGAACGTGCCCCGCGCTCCTGCGGCCGTCGTCCCCGTACCTAGTGTGTCCCCGCAGCCCACACTAGGCCCTCGGGCCCCCGCCCGCCACAATCCCCAGCCCCTTATGGACCTGGAATTGGCCCCCAAACCCTTATGACTGTTCAAACCCCCGCTCCACGCGGTTCTGCCCCTCCATCGGACGTTGTCCTCATTGCCATGTTGCTCCAAGAGCACAGCGTTACGGAGGTCGGCACATACGTCGACTATCTTAATGAACACGGTTGCATAATGACTGTGTGGAAATTCCCCCGGCTATCGGAGACGATACATCGTCTAGACCTCGATGCCGTAAACCGAAAGCCTTCCAATGGATAAGTTAACATTTCCTTTTTAACGCGACAAACGTTGCTCCTCAGCGTGATCTCGTGGCTAACTTCCTAGTAGAAAATTAATTAGATGTGTTTCTCATACACGATACATTTCTAAAACATAGTAGACGCAACATGTGGACAGAGGAGCAGCACACCGGACAGAGGTCAAGACAGAACAGATTGTTTCGTGATGAGAAGTATCATTTCAATCAAATATTGAAATAATATTTACAGTCACCTATTTAGAGCTATAATAACGGAAATAAATAAACTCATAATATTCAAAAATTTAATGTTGTACAAAAATAAAACAAATTTATGAAATTATGTAGATACCCAAGTAACAAGTTATAATTTCAAAGATTTTATTCCACGAAGCGATGGTGCGGCGCGGCATGCAAACAACATGAAGAAGTTAACCATCAATGATAATAATATAAACCCATTGTACTAACTTCTTTTCCTTAAATATTGAACAGTCTATAAATAAATACTATTTTAATGAAATCGGATTAAAATAATTGTGTACGACGACCAACATAGGCCTGATAATTGACATAAGTATGTAAATAAAGTATAAAAAGAATAAGTAAATGAATAAATCATTATAAGTTGTAAGGATTAGTAATAAAAAGTATATGTTGTTAGGATAAATAATGTATGAGTTGTAAGGATTAATAATGAATGATGTTCAAGTTGTATTGACTAGTAAATAAATGATACGGGTAGCGAGGCAGAACGCGCGCTCTACCCTTAAATAAGGTGGCCCGGCCGCATATTTAGCTCGATTTTACGGATAGGGAATTAGTCAGATCGCGACCTCATTGCTATCGCAGCAGCAGCTCAAACCGAGGTCCGGCCACTTTGGCACCCTTGCGCGTTTGTTGTCCACGCTTTCGCGGCTAAGTGCCTTAAGCGCTCGCTCCCAAGCCCGGTAAAGCTGTAAAAGCCATCAGCGGCTCTGTTAATAGATAGGGCCCCTAAGGCTAACAGTAAGGTCAGTTTCCGATCAACAACGACAGCAATAAGTTCTGCCTCCGACCTCAGTGAAAGTACGGAAATCTTTAAGTGAAAAAGTCCGGAATAAATATACAGTCCATTATCCGGTACAATAATGCTAGTTTATTGAAAGTCTGTAAAATGAACTCGATTATCGTAGACGGCTAACTTCATCATGTAGCAGTTCCATCACATGTTGGACGCACAGCTCTCGATTTTACCTTTAATAAAAGCGCCAAAAGCACTACAGCTTCCAAAATACATCGTAATATAATATAATTACTCGTAGATACAATTATTGTGAAAGTAAAATCGTGGTAGGAACCCGAGATGTACAAATTATGGAGCAGAACCAAGCGGAGAAATTCTTATATTTCCTTGATTATTTAGATAATCACGATTGCTTAAATTCAAACGATAAACCTATTGGAAGAGATACAAAAATCAGCATTTAAGAAAGCCAATGTATCATCACTTGCTTTCACCAATTTTGAAAATGATTTAAAAAAATTAATAATTCTTCTTAAAATAACTATATATCTATATAGATTGTATCAAATTTATCGTGCATGTAGCTCTTCACTTCACTGTATTCGCAAGACTTCAATTTATTTATTACGTTCAAATACTCTTTTCTATCTTCATATTGGTCCTCATCCCAAGGCAACAACTTCAAAGCAAACATGTATGTTTCAAATGAGTTATACTCCAATATTTCCAAACATATAACGGCGTACATATGCTTTATTTCTTCACGAAGGTTATTTTCATAATTAAGAATACTCAATAACAAACGCAAATTAGATCTTAATGCATCTTGGATATAATCAAAAAATGAAACATACAATTTTTGAACCTCAATTGATTCAATAAGTAATCCCAAAAGTTTCTTCCCATAACTAATTAACGAATCATTGATTATTACATCATGATTTATATTACATTTCAGCTTTCCTTTTCCATCTATTATTATATTCCTAGTAATAATGCAGATACGAATCATCCAAACTATTTCGTAAATTTCATCGCTAGGGAGTGTATCTTGTATTTCTTTCAATATTTGTTCAAATATTAAATTAATTTTTGTATAGTTTTTCACGTCGTGGGTGTAACTATTTTCATTAAGAGTATTAACAAATTGAGAAAGAATTTTTTTATAAATATACTCATTATTTTCGACTTTGTTCCACATTTTTAAACATTCTTTTATTACGGCCATTACTAAATCAACTTTATCACGGAAATCATTGTCATCAGTAAAAAATGAAGTATATTTAAGAAAAATGACACATTTACTTTTTAAATATAAATTCCCATTAGATTGTAAATAATAATTGTCAATATGTTCGTTATTTTGAATTTTTATTTTTTCTTGTTTCAACAGAAGATTAACGTGACCGTAAATAATTGTCTCTATAACGTCTTTATTCATCAAACAGATATTTCTTTCGATATTGTCAATGATTTTTTTCCTGAGCACAATATACTTCCCCTTTTCAGGTAATTTATCAACCAAATTCCACACTACTTCCAGATATTCGCCAGTTAAACGCTGAGGTAAGCAATCAGACGTTATAAGTTTAAATATTTCCTCACCATCTTCACGCAAACTTCTTGTAAAAAATTTCAAATCTTCAAATAATTGATTTTGAGCGTTCTCATCAACAATCATTATTTTATTGAGAAGAGCTGCGTAAATCATCGATTTCAAGGAAATATTTGTACTTTTTATCCAAACATCTGAAATTACCTTCCTTAAATCCTCTAAACTGAAGCACTTGAAAGTCAGACGTATTCCATATTTTTGCACTGATAATGGCGTGTCTAATAAGGTCTTGACAATTTCTATGTTGAAAGATTTAGGCATTTTAGCCATGTATGAATCCAACACGGGCAAACAAAAATGAATATAGTCACCCTTAACGTACTTCATTATATCTGAAAGCGGAAGGGGGGGCCGGCAGTAACAAGCCATGGTACATATTGATTTTTGTATGTATAAAATATTTCGACCGACCGTAGGGCGATTTATTTTGGCCTCTGTTGGTACGTGTTTAGCTATGAAGTCTCTTTTAAAATCATTATCAGCCAATTCCAAGATACCATAAACGGCAGTTTTGATTGCACCCAAGTGCAGATTTGATTCGATGAGAATATCTTTGAACAATTGTAAAAATGCTATTGCAAGATCATTGGAGAAGTAAGTTCTTAATATTTTCAATAACGTGTTTAATTTATAACATGATTCATTTTTAATAATCTGATCTTTTATTACAGGCAAGTAAGAGACAATAAGTTCTTTGTCCTTTTTCAAGTAACCTATTAATTGTTGTTGTATGTTTGATTTCTTCGCAACCTTCTGTTCATTTACTCTTAACAAATCATGATTGCGATATGTTTCAAAGTCCAACTTGATATACTTATTGACAATTTCGGGAACGTCTTCTTTTGATTTTTTATGCATGGACATATAATCTAAAATAAACTTTATATATTTTTCGACTTCCTGTTTAATTTCTTCATTGTAAGTTTTATCATCATGACTTTTGATTTTGTCAAAACACAATTTCATTATGTATTTATATACAATTTCTTGTTTGTCTTCAGACAATTTTGCAATTTGAGTCTTTATATCATAAAATTCCAAATCAGAAATTGTACTCAATGCTTCAGGGACCCTTTTCCCATGAATTACATGGTATATCAGGGCTACAATCCTGTAAAATTTATTACTGGTGTTACAACAACTCAAACTATAAACTTCTAAGCTGTACAATATTTTATTAAATGCATCCCAACAACTTGAACTCAAATTGTAGACATTGTGTTCAGATAAAACTGCATATACAAATCCCTGTTTATTATACAATTGTTCATTTATATGCCTTTCATAATAATAGTCAAATAGAATTTCTAACTCCTTGTCAGTCTTAGCAGATTCTACTAATAATGTTATCATATTGTTTCTAGTGTCGGAGTTGCTAGTTACCATAATTTTCTTTTTTATTAAATCGAAAGATTTATAAAATGAGACGAATTTATACCATTTATAGTCTTTATCATCACCGAGCAACTCCACTCCGCTTTCTATATGCCTCAAAGCCCATTTTTCTCTTTCATCCGGAGTCATCAAGTTGTATAATTTCGATTTATAAAATTCTTTACTAGTTTCAAACTCTTCCTTTGGGTATAGGTCAGTGAAAACATCTTTGATGAATTGCAGTCTCTCGTCCAAAGGGATCTTATCAAGTAAAAATTCATATGTTTCATAAAATTCATTGTAATTCCAAAAATCGTCTTGGGTAGGATTTTCATAAGATATTAAACTTTTGGCATATAATTTAACGTCATCTACCGTGCTATACAGAACCAGTATACGTTGATTAAGAAAGCGTATGTATTTAATTGGATTTTTATTAATAGTCTCCTTGTGTTTTTTCATTATGTCTTTGGAGATCCTTAAGCCAAGCTTTTTTGAATGCCCATAACGACTATTCGCAAATTTTCTTAACATCTCTAAATATTTTACATTTGATCTAAAATAAAGATGTCTTAATCTGTAGAAAATACTTTTCCGAATATAATCTGGAGCTGTATTACAATATGCTTCAGCTAAATCAAAACAATTTCCCACGAAAAGTCTTAAAAACTCATCTGATTCCTCTAACTTATTAAGTACATTTACATTTTTAAGTGAATGTAACTTAAATTCTTTCGGTGCAAGTAAGAGAAACTTTAATGCAATATTTGTATGTTTTATTCTATCACAGTAAGTGTAAAACTCCAAAGCTCTCTGTTCGTTTTCCAAATAAAGGGAAATTGCTGTCAATATTTTTTTTGTTATTTTAAGAGATATAAGTGAAAATACGTTTTTATGAAGATAATCAGGGTTGATGATATGAGAGTACTGATTATCATAGAACCATATACATCTCAAGGCTTTTGAGATGTACATGCTATCACCAGACTTGAGTATTAGAATAATATATTCTACATCTTTGTTTTCGGAGGCAACGCCGATCTTATAAAGCATGTCAACATCAGATAGTCTCTCCTGAGATTTTATTTCCTCAAAATTAGCTTTGTTGTTTGAAGCGTCCGTTATCTTGGAGTTGAGCTCCTTTTTTCTTTCACCGAGACTGGTTCCAGTTAGTTCTATCATCGTTGTTGTGATCTTAAACAAAATAAAGCAACAGCTGTAGTTTAAGCCTAGACAAAATTTGAATCCCAGTAGATAAGTAAACTTATTATAGCTAGTCTTACTCCAGAAGAAAACTACAGTGAAAGAAAGACTGTTACCATGAGTGCACACACTGGGTGGCGCCACATTGCGCATACCTAATCCGCAGCGCACGAAAGAAATGCTCGACTTATTTGAACTTATCAGAAGTATGAGCAGACGCGCACATGTTCTGACGCATTAACTAACAGATCCGCTCGTCAATGTTCGTTTATTGATTTAACTGACCGATTGTGCAGTCATATTTAGTAATATAGTCTTAAAATAATTTGCAACATTTATTTCGTGCGCTGCGGACTTCGCGTACGCGTTACGTCCTCACTCAGGGTGCACATTGAAATAACGCGTCATAACCGTATCTGTTTCATTCATTTACGATGGTTAGAAATACATTTTTGGGTAGAGCCACGTCATGGCCCGGATAATCGGTCGCATTATAGGGCATAGCGGTGGTGGGCATTGAATAATTATTTGTTACATTTATTTACTAGTTCCATTATATCGGCTAAGCCTCGTAATGGTTAATAAGTTCTAAAATTATTTCGTTACTGCAAGCTTTTCATGCTGCATCGAAATTTTACGTTATGTAAGATAATTTGCGCCGACACGTCTGCATCGCTTGACATATCTCATCTGTGTGCCGCTGGGCTGCTGCCGTCTTAAGCATAGACACCTAATGTACTTATACAGGACTGAAACGTGGCCGAGCAAGCGATATTCATCGCCATAAAA
>JAVKPJ010000193.1:0-24989 GCA_033032175.1 Saturnia japonica
AACCCGATTTGCTGACGTTGCATTCATGCAAAATCCACTTAAGCAGTGACAACGAAAATAGTTTATTCAAACTCAAGATCTGAATTTTCGACCTAGACCAAAGTTTTTGGTATCAGATCGTTCGTCTCGCGCTGCTGCGTCGATTGCAACAAGAAAATTAGAAATCGGATTTATATTTTATTAATTATTCAAGAAAAACGATTTTCATTAACTTAGAAAAATTTTGTATAGAGAATTTTCGAAATTTTTGTATTTCCCAAAAATTTTTTCCAGAATATAATCAGGTGCACTCTTGGGTACACGTTGCCGTAAGTGACCGCTGTCCCGGACCATCTGAAACATAGAAAATTTGGCTTTTAACATAAAAATTGTAGTTTTTCTTTGAATTTTCAAAATTTTCCTATTGACCCTCTATAAACGGCGTACGTCATTTGACGTGTCTCGTCGGCCCGCGTCCGTAGAGGTATCGGACTCCCGGATCCTCCCACGGGAAGTTGGTCAAAAGTCCAAAAAACCGATTTGCTGACGTTGCATTCATGCAAAATCCACTTAAGCAGTGACAACGAAAATAGTTTATTCAAACTCAAGATCTGAATTTTCGACCTAGACCAAAGTTTTTGGTATCAGATCGTTCGTCTCGCGCTGCTGCGTCGATTGCAACAAGAAAATTAGAAATCGGATTTATATTTTATTAATTATTCAAGAAAAACGATTTTCATTAACTTAGAAAAATTTTGTATAGAGAATTTTCGAAATTTTTGTATTTCCCAAAAAATTTTTTCCAGAATATAATCAGGTGCACTCTTGGGTACACGTTGCCGTAAGTGACCGCTGTCCCGGACCATCTGAAACATAGAAAATTTGGCTTTTAACATAAAAATTGTAGTTTTTCTTTGAATTTTCAAAATTTTCCTATTGACCCTCTATAAACGGCGTACGTCATTTGACGTGTCTCGTCGGCCCGCGTCCGTAGAGGTATCGGACTCCCGGATCCTCCCACGGGAAGTTGGTCAAAAGTCCAAAAAACCCGATTTGCTGACGTGGCAAACAAAATAGTTTATTCAAACTCAAGATCTGAATTTTCGACCTAGACCAAAGTTTTTGGTGTCAGATCGTTCGTCTCGCGCTGCTGCGCCTATATCAACAAGAAAATTTGAATTCGGTCCAGGAATTTCGAAGTTATTCCAGGAAAACACTTTTCTTGGACTTAGAAAAATTTTAACCAACATTTTGTATCATAAATTTTCAAAATTTTTGTATTTTCCAAAAATTTCTTCACAGCATAATCAGGTGCACTCCTGGGTTCACGTTGCCTTAAGTGACCGCTGTCTCGGACCACCTGAAACATAGAAAATTTAATAATTAGGTTAAAAATTACAGTTTTTTATAGATTTTTCAAAATTTTTCTATAGACCTCCTACAATCGGCGTACGTCATCTGACGTGTCTCGTCGGCCCGCGTTCGGAGAGGTGTCGATCACCCGGATACTCCCACGGGAAGTGGGTCAAAACTTCGAAAAACCCGATTTGCTGACGTTGCATATCAGGCAAAATCCACCTAAGCGGTGACGACGAAAATAATTTATTCAAACTCAAGATCTGAATTTTCGACCTAGACCAAAGTTTTTGGTGTCAGATCGTTCGTCTCGCGCTGCTGCGCCTATATCAACAAGAAAATTTGAAATCGGTCCAGGAATTTCGAAGTTATTCCAGGAAAACACTTTTCTTGGACTTAGAAAAATTTTAACCAACATTTTGTATCATAAATTTTCAAAATTTTTGTATTTTCCAAAAATTTCTTCACAGCATAATCAGGTGCACTCCTGGGTTCACGTTGCCTTAAGTGACCGCTGTCTCGGACCACCTGAAACATAGAAAATTTAATAATTAGGTTAAAAATTACAGTTTTTTATAGATTTTTCAAAATTTTTCTATAGACCTCCTACAATCGGCGTACGTCATCTGACGTGTCTCGTCGGCCCGCGTTCGGAGAGGTGTCGATCACCGGATACTCCCACGGGAAGGGGTCAAAACTTCGAAAAACCCGATTTGCTGACGTTGCATATCAGGCAAAATCCACCTAAGCGGTGACGACGAAAATAATTTATTCAAACTCAAGATCTGAATTTTCGACCTAGACCAAAGTTTTTGGTGTCAGATCGTTCGTCTCGCGCTGCTGCGCCTATATCAACAAGAAAATTTGAAATCGGTCCAGGAATTTCGAAGTTATTCCAGGAAAACACTTTTCTTGGACTTAGAAAAATTTTAACCAACATTTTGTATCATAAATTTTCAAAATTTTTGTATTTTCCAAAAATTTCTTCACAGCATAATCAGGTGCACTCCTGGGTTCACGTTGCCTTAAGTGACCGCTGTCTCGGACCACCTGAAACATAGAAAATTTAATAATTAGGTTAAAAATTACAGTTTTTTATAGATTTTTCAAAATTTTTCTATAGACCTCCTACAATCGGCGTACGTCATCTGACGTGTCTCGTCGGCCCGCGTTCGGAGAGGTGTCGATCACCCGGATACTCCCACGGGAAGTGGGTCAAAACTTCGAAAAACCCGATTTGCTGACGTTGCATATCAGGCAAAATCCACCTAAGCGGTGACGACGAAAATAATTTATTCAAACTCAAGATCTGAATTTTCGACCTAGACCAAAGTTTTTGGTGTCAGATCGTTCGTCTCGCGCTGCTGCGCCTATATCAACAAGAAAATTTGAAATCGGTCCAGGAATTTCGAAGTTATTCCAGGAAAACACTTTTCTTGGACTTAGAAAAATTTTAACCAACATTTTGTATCATAAATTTTCAAAATTTTTGTATTTTCCAAAAATTTCTTCACAGCATAATCAGGTGCACTCCTGGGTTCACGTTGCCTTAAGTGACCGCTGTCTCGGACCACCTGAAACATAGAAAATTTAATAATTAGGTTAAAAATTACAGTTTTTTATAGATTTTTCAAAATTTTTCTATAGACCTCCTACAATCGGCGTACGTCATCTGACGTGTCTCGTCGGCCCGCGTTCGGAGAGGTGTCGATCACCGGATACTCCCACGGGAAGTGGGTCAAAACTTCGAAAAACCCGATTTGCTGACGTTGCATATCAGGCAAAATCCACCTAAGCGGTGACGACGAAAATAATTTATTCAAACTCAAGATCTGAATTTTCGACCTAGACCAAAGTTTTTGGTGTCAGATCGTTCGTCTCGCGCTGCTGCGCCTATATCAACAAGAAAATTTGAAATCGGTCCAGGAATTTCGAAGTTATTCCAGGAAAACACTTTTCTTGGACTTAGAAAAATTTTAACCAACATTTTGTATCATAAATTTTCAAAATTTTTGTATTTTCCAAAAATTTCTTCACAGCATAATCAGGTGCACTCCTGGGTTCACGTTGCCTTAAGTGACCGCTGTCTCGGACCACCTGAAACATAGAAAATTTAATAATTAGGTTAAAAATTACAGTTTTTTATAGATTTTTCAAAATTTTTCTATAGACCTCCTACAATCGGCGTACGTCATCTGACGTGTCTCGTCGGCCCGCGTTCGGAGAGGTGTCGATCACCCGGATACTCCCACGGGAAGTGGGTCAAAACTTCGAAAAACCCGATTTGCTGACGTTGCATATCAGGCAAAATCCACCTAAGCGGTGACGACGAAAATAATTTATTCAAACTCAAGATCTGAATTTTCGACCTAGACCAAAGTTTTTGGTGTCAGATCGTTCGTCTCGCGCTGCTGCGCCTATATCAACAAGAAAATTTGAAATCGGTCCAGGAATTTCGAAGTTATTCCAGGAAAACACTTTTCTTGGACTTAGAAAAATTTTAACCAACATTTTGTATCATAAATTTTCAAAATTTTTGTATTTTCCAAAAATTTCTTCACAGCATAATCAGGTGCACTCCTGGGTTCACGTTGCCTTAAGTGACCGCTGTCTCGGACCACCTGAAACATAGAAAATTTAATAATTAGGTTAAAAATTACAGTTTTTTATAGATTTTTCAAAATTTTTCTATAGACCTCCTACAATCGGCGTACGTCATCTGACGTGTCTCGTCGGCCCGCGTTCGGAGAGGTGTCGATCACCCGGATACTCCCACGGGAAGTGGGTCAAAACTTCGAAAAACCCGATTTGCTGACGTTGCATATCAGGCAAAATCCACCTAAGCGGTGACGACGAAAATAATTTATTCAAACTCAAGATCTGAATTTTCGACCTAGACCAAAGTTTTTGGTGTCAGATCGTTCGTCTCGCGCTGCTGCGCCTATATCAACAAGAAAATTTGAAATCGGTCCAGGAATTTCGAAGTTATTCCAGGAAAACACTTTTCTTGGACTTAGAAAAATTTTAACCAACATTTTGTATCATAAATTTTCAAAATTTTTGTATTTTCCAAAAATTTCTTCACAGCATAATCAGGTGCACTCCTGGGTTCACGTTGCCTTAAGTGACCGCTGTCTCGGACCACCTGAAACATAGAAAATTTAATAATTAGGTTAAAAATTACAGTTTTTTATAGATTTTTCAAAATTTTTCTATAGACCTCCTACAATCGGCGTACGTCATCTGACGTGTCTCGTCGGCCCGCGTTCGGAGAGGTGTCGATCACCCGGATACTCCCACGGGAAGTGGGTCAAAACTTCGAAAAACCCGATTTGCTGACGTTGCATATCAGGCAAAATCCACCTAAGCGGTGACGACGAAAATAATTTATTCAAACTCAAGATCTGAATTTTCGACCTAGACCAAAGTTTTTGGTGTCAGATCGTTCGTCTCGCGCTGCTGCGCCTATATCAACAAGAAAATTTGAAATCGGTCCAGGAATTTCGAAGTTATTCCAGGAAAACACTTTTCTTGGACTTAGAAAAATTTTAACCAACATTTTGTATCATAAATTTTCAAAATTTTTGTATTTTCCAAAAATTTCTTCACAGCATAATCAGGTGCACTCCTGGGTTCACGTTGCCTTAAGTGACCGCTGTCTCGGACCACCTGAAACATAGAAAATTTAATAATTAGGTTAAAAATTACAGTTTTTTATAGATTTTTCAAAATTTTTCTATAGACCTCCTACAATCGGCGTACGTCATCTGACGTGTCTCGTCGGCCCGCGTTCGGAGAGGTGTCGATCACCCGGATACTCCCACGGGAAGTGGGTCAAAACTTCGAAAAACCCGATTTGAAAGCCCGCCCATGTCCGCCTTTTTTTGTGACCTACAATAGTAAATTACATTTTACTCTTGTCAGCGTGTTTTAGTAGTCATAGAAACGAGGTTTACTCAGTGGCTATTGTAGATAGAACAGAAACAAAAACTGTTTTGGATTCGTGGAAGTTTTATCTACAATCTGTAAATAAAATAAATAGACAAATATATTTTTACATTTTAATTCACTTTTTAATTGAATTGTTAACCAGGACTGCAAGCAGCGAGACTTTAATCTGTAAATAGTTTGGATTAGTTTTAGTATTTTATTTAGCATTGACGTTTTTAATTCTTTGACTTTTATTGATATTTTGACTCTTTAAATTGGAATTATACACATACCCTAGTCATAGTAAGTCGTCCTATTGCGGCATTTATATTAGTTTGTAATTAAAATTTAAGCAATTTTATTATAATTGACATTTTAAATTATTGGACATTTATTGACCTTTTTAACCGTAGTTAGTAAGTCGCCCTATTGCGGCAGTATATTAGTTGGTAATTAATATTTTAAGATTATTATAAGACTGAAATTATTTATTTTGTGATTTCTCGTATATTTCATTGTAAATTATAAAAAACTTGATTGACAACCCGTTTCCCGAAGATGTTTCCAATCCACACCCCCCCGAAGAAATGCAGCGGCACCGTTGCGAGGTCACAAATTGACGGGATTAGCCCGAAAAAGCCATCGGTTAGGCGGAGTATCGAGTCCTTTGAGGCTAACCAAGAAAGAAAGCAGACCGATACTCTGCCTATCCCCAAACGAGCTCTGGCTAGCAAACAGTCCAGAAGGACGTGACGAAAAAATCAGACCTTGCATCACCCCCACAAGTGGAGAAGTACCCGACCCTTGCACTGGAGGCGAAAGCCTGCCTGTGCAAGGCCAAGATGCACCTTGGAAACTCAAGGAACTTGAGGACAGATATTAAGGAAGGAGTAATAAGTGCCATTGATAGGCTATATCAAATTGTTAAGATCCTGGATAGTGACAAAAAGAGAAAGGAGGACGAGAGAGGAGAAGGGACGGGCGAGGAGGGCCTTTTACACCCACTCCCCCTTACCCCCACCCCCTCAAATCCATCCCAAAAACAGGAACAAGAAATGGAGTTGATAGGGAAAATGGAGGCACATACCAAATTGGTTAAAGAAAACATGGAGAGAATGGAGGAATTAAAGGGAATGCTACAGGTGCATAAGGAGGCGTTGGAGGTGACGACATACGCGAGTGCAGTAGCGGGTCCCAAGAAACATACCGAAGATAGGAAGACGCTGCATTCGGTTGTCGTCACTTCCAGCGACGACTTCGAAACAGGGGAAGAGGTGCTCGAACAAGTCAGGAAAGCTGTAAACGCCAAAGATGGCGGAGTGGAAATAGAGAGAGTGAGAAAGGCCAAGGACAGAAAAATCATTATAGGATGTAGGAGTAAGGAGGAAAGAGAGAAGATAAAGGGAAGATTAGAAAAAATGAGTGGGAAATTACATATAGAGGACATCAAGAACAAGGACCCTCTAATAATCCTTAGGGATGTCTTTTCCTACAATACTGACGAGGAAATAATGGGGGCGATGAGGAGGCAAAATGGGCACATTTTCGAGGGACTAACTGGGGATGCAGACAGGATGGAGATAAAATACAAGAGGAGGGCAAGAAACACTATGACCAGTCATATAGTGTTAAGAGTATCCCCGACGCTGTGGAGCAGGCTGGTGGAGTGCGGGACGGTCCGATGGACATGCAGCGGGTCCACGCTGCGGACCAGTCCCCACTGGTGCAATGCTCCCAGTGTCTGGGATACGGTCATACAAAACGCCTCTGTAAAGAGGTAAAGGAGTCGTGCAGCCACTGTCTCGGCCCACATAAGAAAAGCGAGTGCCCGGAGTGGCGCGCCGGTGCAGACCCGGTATGCAGAAATTGCACATCCGCCAAACTGGACAACGCAAAGCATAATGCGTTCAGTGAGGAATGTCCGGTGCGGCGGAAGTGGGACGCCTTAGCCAGGTCTGCAACGGCGTACTGCTGAGGGCGACCACAGGGGACCACAGGGCGCACGATCTCATGGCCGAACAGTTGTAGAACCCAAGAAAATACCGGGATTTGCAAACCAACACGAGTTGGAAATGCTTGGCTGCGGCGGTGTTTTATCCCAGACCGTAACGGGAGGCGGGATGTTGGGCTGCGTGATCAGCTCCGATCACAACTGCATCACGTTAACACCTTGGAATTGGCAACCTTTCATTGGAAAGATTTCCCAATACAGGAAAGTAATGAATGATGCAGTTGTGATCAAGGCATGCGACGAGGTGCTAGCTACAAACAAGTGTAGACCCTGAACTAAAAATGGCTTGGTGACCCAAGAAATTAGTAGTTAGTAGAAAAGAACACTCACTCTCAGCACCAAATCCGAATCCGCAGCACATTGCCTTCCTGGAGGATCACCGTTGTGGCCGGGTGTTCTGGACAGATAATACATGCAGTTAGAGTTGCTCTGTAAAATATAAAAAAGGAAGAAACTTGGGACACATTATATAGAGTCATAAAGAAATTGACAAAAGACAGTAGAATAAATGTCGATAAAACGCGACAAGGCTCTTTGGTTATAAAGATATATCTTTCCCTTGTATATTACTGAATATAATTTTAAATCGGAACAAAAATTTATTGATATTTTCAAAACTTACATTATTAAAATTAAGAACACCAAATTGTAATAAATAAAAATAAGTTAAACAAAGATCCGGACCCACTAATGTCTGGAGTAATTAGGAAAATCATTAATAAAAATTCAATTATATTAAATAAATTTAAGAAAAATAAGGTTCCGGACCATCCATGTCTGGAGGAAATGAAAAAAAAAAAAAAAAAAAAAAAAAAAAACAAACAAAAAAAAAAAAAAAAAAAAACCTAACCTAACCTAACCTTTTTTTTTTTTTTTTTTACGTGGGGAAATCCTACATGGATCCGCCTCCCGAGCCGGGCAGCTCGAGAGGGGTATGTCAGACTCTTACTGACTAAAACCCCACGGTGTTCCTCTTACACCCATTTGGCCGGGGAGTAGGGACAGCTTGCGCATTACTTCTACTCGCCCGACGGGTGTAGGCCCCTCATAAGGGGCCACCTTCAGCGATCTGAGGGGTCGAGGTGTGTGACGCCCCGACGAACCTACGAGGGGCGCATCGAACACTGATGCGCCACGCCTCGGGCCTGTGCATTAGCTGCAAGGGCGAAGGACGTGCCCGCGTCCGACACCCGCAGGCCGTTTTTACGGCGGCAGGAGGTCATTCCTGACCCTGCGCCGCCGGGTTCGTCGACCGCGGGAGGGGAGCTCTGACGTCTGCTCCCTCTCCCTCTCCGCCGCCTCCTTTGCGAGCATGACGTCCTCGCGAATGAGGCGACGGAGTTCCACCCGCTCTCATCGCAACCATGGACGAAACGACGGTCGGGAGTGAGAGATCGGGCCCTATAGCCGCGATGAGGTCGCGGCGTGACGAGTCCCATGCGGGACAGGCGGCCAGTGTGTGCTGCGCGTTATCGACCGCGCAGCCACAATGATGGCACCCAGTCGTTGGCTCTCGGCCTATGCGACACAGGTAACTCCCGAAACATCCGTGTCCCGAGAGCACCTGCGTCAGCCGGAAGGTTAAGGTGCCGTGCCGCCTCCGTACCCATGCCGTCAAATGAGGCTTCACGGCCTCGACGGTCGTCACGCCGGCGCTGGGGTGCTCCAGTCGTCGGTCCCACTCCGCCATGACCAGGATCTGGTGCAGCTCTGCCCTTCGCGCCTCGATCTCACGAGGCGCATGTCGTATTCCTCTCTTTAACGCCTCGCCGCGCCACCTGTAGAGCGACGCGAGGGCTTCCGCCTCCAGATCCCATGGCGGAGATCCGGCCAGTAGGGAAGCCGCCTCGAAGGAGATCGTGCGATATCCCCGGGCTGCTCTGACGGTCATCGCTCTCTGCGGTTTGCGCAGAGCGGCGATATTTCGGGCCGCCAGGTTCTCAGCCCACGCCGGGGCCCCGTAAAGGGCCATGGACCGCACGATCCCCATGTAGAGCCTTCGGCACGCGGAATTTGGACCCCCCAGGTTGGGCAACAGCCGCGCTAACGCGGCCGCAGCGCCCATAAGACGGGGGGTCAGCTGCCTGAAGTGCTCTACAAAGTCCCATCGGCTATCCAGAACGAGTCCAAGATACTTCATCGTGGACTGGATGCCGATTAAGACGCCTCCCACGATGATCTGGGACCCTCTCGGTGGCGCATTCCGAGGCCCATGGAAACACAGAGCCTCAGATTTTTGCAGCGCCACATTTAGTCCCAGACGCCGGATCCGACCGACGACGTGTGCCACCCCAGCGGTTGCCAATATCGCGGCTTCGCGGTGCGACTTAGCTCTCGACGTGACCAGTGTGTCGTCGGCATAACACACGACACTGAGGCCACGGAGGAGCGCACCGCGCAACACCCAGTCGTATCCGATGTTCCAGAGAAGAGGGCCCAAAACTGACCCCTGGGGAACACCGGATACGACGTCTCGCCGACACATTCCACTCCGACCCGGGAAGACTACATACCTCTCGGAGAGGTACGCCCCGACTATGCGGCGGAGGTAGGACGGCACTCCGTGAAATCGGAGCGCCTCTCTAATTGTGGCCCAGGGCAAGGTGTTAAAGGCATTTGCGATGTCTAAAGACACCGCTATCACCACCTCGCCCCGAGCATTGGCCTCCTCCGCCAGACTCCTCACTTGCGCGATCGTGTCAATCGTGGAGCGCCCTCTGCGGAAACCGAACTGGTTCGCCGCCAAATCCGGCCCCACGTGCGTTAAATGGCCGACGAGGCGGTTTGCAATCACTCTCTCGAAGAGTTTGCCCACCTCGTCGAGCAGCACAATGGGGCGGTATGCGGACGGCGAGTCCGCCGGGCGCCCCGGCTTTTGGAGCAGGACTAGACGGCCGGTTTTCCACTTCGACGGAAACCGGCCCTGCTCCAGACACACGCTGAGGAGTCCCAATAGTCGGGGCTCGAGGACCTCTTGGGCCAGGACCCACGCTCGACCAGGCAGGCCGTCGGGCCCTGGGGCGGTGTTTTTGGCCGCGAGGCGTTTCACCGCCGCCCTCAATTCTTCCCGGGTCACGTCGGGCACGTCGTCTCGGTCCACGTCGGGCTCGGCCGCGGGCGGAGCCATGTGGGGAGGTGAAAACTCCTCCCTGGAGGGAAACAGAGCGCTCACCACCTCCTCGAGGAACTCTGACTGGAGACTCTGGGTTACCGGGGGGGCCCGTTGGCGAAATTTGCCGCGTACCATCCTGTACGGGCGGCCCCACGGATCCCGATTGAGCGTCTCCAGGAATTCCTCTCTGGCCAGAGCTTTTGCGCGCTCAATGGCCCGTCGGAGGGTGAGCTTAGCTGCTCTGTAACCCTCATGCAGCTCCGCCTCTCCGGGGCTTGCGACCTGCGAATGACGTCGTCTGCGCCTTATCCTGGTGTACTGGCGGCGCGCTGCTACGCAAAGTGCACGCAGCTGCGCGATTTCAGCGTTCCACCAGTACACCTGGCGCTTAGCTGGACGACGCCCAACTCTCGGCATCGCCGCGTCACACATATGCGACACAGCGGCTCGCAGTCGCTCCGCCCCATCTTCGACATCGGCAGGCCTCTCGGGTGTTCCATCCATCACCCAGGCTTGCACGATGGCGGCCTCGAGGAACACCTCGCGATCGAGGCGTCCCAGAGCCCAACGTGGACTGTCCTCCTCAGGGCCTCTCGGGACCGCTCGTCCCGAGGTCTGGGCGGACACTTCGAATTGTATGTAAAGATGGTCCGAAAGTGTCTCTACCCCTCCAGGACTCTCCAGTCCCGAACACGGCGTGCTATTGCAGGGCTAGCGAACGATATGTCCACTATGGATTCGCCCTGCGGTCGCACGCACGTGTTTATGGGCCCCTGTTAAGGACGAGTAGGCCTGATGTTACGGCCCACTCTTCCAGCGCCTCACCCCTATTATCCGTGGATGGGGAACCCCAAGCCGTAGATTTGGCGTTGAAGTCCCCGAGGACTAGGACAGGGTGAGGGTGGCTGCCCGAGACGACAGTGCCCAAATCCACCAAGAGTGCCTCAAATTCGGCGAGACTCCACCGAGGGGGTGCGTACACCCCCACCACCACAACGTCGCCGAGACGCGCCGCCACGTATCCCTGGCCCTCTTTGATGTTAGTGAAGGGCGGGGAGCCGGCGGCGGGCCGGGAAATGATGGCCACCGAGCCATCTCGATTACCCCCCAGTTATCTCGGGGCGGCACGAAGTATGGCTCGGCTATCACGGCGACGTTGATTGACCACTGTGCCATGCTTTGGACTAGCAGGTCCTGCGCACTGGCACAGTGGTTCAGATTCCCTTGGAGGATACGAATAGACATTATTAATTGGCTTCTTCCATCTCCTCCGTCTGGACCGTCGTCGGCGCTTTAGGAACAGCCGACGAGGTCAGGGGCTGTGTCGGGGCTTTTCCCCTCTTCCCCCTTCTTCTCTTCTTGGGTGGCGACGACGCCACGCATGTTTTGCCACCAACCCGGTGCCCAGCTGGTTTACCCGCACCGGCACATATTAAACAATGCGGGTCCGCTGTGCAGCCTGCCGCCTTATGGCCGGGTTGACTGCAGCGATAGCAGAGTGCACTGCAGTCAACTCTGACGAGCATTTTGCCCCCAGATGACCGGCCTGAAGGCAACGGAAACACCTCTGTGAGCGGGGCTGCAAGACTTTTACTCGCGCCGACACCCAACCCACCAATAGCTTACGGCCGTCGCCGAGTTTTTTGGCCACCGTCACTGGGCACGAAACCACGGCCGTTCCAGCCCCATTAAAGCTGGGGCGTGGATCAGTTGCCTTAACGTGCTCTGGGGGGCATTCCCAGCACGTGCAACGGCGGCAATTAGCTTCTCCACTGTAACGGAGTCATCTAGGCCTGAGATGCGCACGTCTGCACACCTCATAGGCCTGGTCACCCGAATGTCATCACCTGGGAAGGACGCCCTAATTTTTTCTGCAAGGGCGTCTGCTTGCGGACCACTCGTGGCACCTGGAACCTCTAAGAGGGCAGCCCCTGTTGCTGCCCTTCTATAGTTGACGCCCTCAATGCCTTGAGCGCCAAGGTCGACTTGCTCCCATGTTTTCGTTAGCACCTCCCTGTAGGTGATGCCCTTCTTCGCAGCCTCAGGTTGCAGTGTTATAACCACCGCAGTGGATTTGGAGGTGCGAAGTTTGGGGGCTCTGTTCCTTTTTGGAGGTGCTACTTTAGCCGCCTTTTTCACCTTTTTCTTTGTGGCCTTACCCCCCTTGCCTACTAAAACCCATTCTCCCTCAGAAGGTTTGGGAGTGGCCACCTTCTCACTATAGGAGGGGCGATAGGCGGGTGCAGCTGAATTGGACCCTGCTTTCCCTGTTTTCTGGTTACCTTTCTTCGCAACCACTTGCTGGGGACCAGGCTGCCGTGGAAGCCGAGTTTCCGGCACTCTCGTTTTCGCCGTCTACGTAACTTTCCTATCAGCTGCTAACGGAGGGCGGAGTTGTTTTTCTGGTAGGAGTCTATCCTCCAAGGCCTCGAAGCGAGCACTCATTATATTAAGTATACGCTCAAACTTCCCGTCAATGTCAGAACTCTCGCTCCGAGGCCTTCCTTGTTGCCGCTGAGGCAATGGCGGAAAATCCTCCCTCCCCCGTGGAGCTAAAGATGTTGAAGGGTCCGATCCGTTTCCTTTGCAAAGACTGAGGAGACTTCAACTCCCGGCGATGGCTGGCGAACCTTATTTAGGTCTACCCTCATTTCCGCGAGCTCCTTCCGAAGCTCTGCCAGTTCTTCCGCTTGTCTGGTGTTCGTCTCCTCTAGCCTTGCGTACGCTGCTTGGACCCTCGCCAACTCCTCGGTGGTGGTCCGACTGCGGTATTGTTCCACTGCATCCTTAATGGACACAGCCGCATCCTTGAGGGCCTTCTGGAAAGTGCCTTTTAGGTTCGCCGATTTTTTGGCGACTTTGAGGATCACCTCCACGTCGCCCAGCACCCTTTCACTTAATTGGGAGGAGAGCTCTTCCTCCGGAGCAGTGGCAATCTCTTTAGCGGACCTGTTGTATCGTGCCCGCGATGCCTCCTCCGCCAACTCTTCTTCAGCTGTTAAGCGAAGCAACTCCTCTTTCTTCCGGATATAATCTTCCTTCACCTTTGCCAACCCCACATATTCTCCTGTAGTTGGGGGCCGCCCCCTACCCTTTTTGGGGATAGAAACTGGCGTTTGCGTCTGGTCAGCACCTTCGACCTTCCTTTTCCGCCAGAAGGAGCTTGGCGGAGCGTCCTCAGCGCCAGACAGAGGGTTTTCAGACGACCCTACCGTCACCATAGAGGCCTCGCTTGACTCGCTACACACTGACAACCTGTCTAGTGAAGGGTCCCTGACGATAGCCACAACGGGGTTGAATTCACCTTCGCGACCATCCACTTTTCTCTCCTCACACGTAACTCCACTAGTGGAGCCACCGTCCTCGTCCTTCTTAAAACTAGGTATATTTACAATATTTACAGAGGTTTTTTTAAAAGGTTTGCTCATTTTTGTTCCCACGATTGTGGGGGAAGTAACGGTCCACCCAGGCAGTGCCCCCTGTGCCTGGGTAAGCCTAGCGTAACCCGTCAAGAGAGTCGGCCGGTTCTCTGACGGGGGTCGCACTCGTGACTGGTCTCCCACCAGCCACGCATCCCCTCGCGGTGCGCCGCCGCTTGGGATTAGGGTAATTTTTTATAGAGGTTTTCTTCCTCGCGGTCCGGGCGGTGAAGCCAAGACCCTCGGTCCCATGCGAAGCCGCGAGACGTGACCACGTCACTCCGATGGGATTACGAGATCGTCGGCGACAAGCCGAACAAGTTGTCCAACCTGCCCGCCCGACGGCAGTGTGAGTGCACGCCGAGCCCGCCAACACGCCACGTCTTCGAACCCTCTAAATAGAAGATGAACGGTAAACGTCGCCACCCCGTCAGGTATTAGCCGTCGGCCGAGAAGCGGCCGCCGTTGCCCGGGATGCACCACGCGGAGGTTCCTGACTCGCACCCCAACCTAACCTTTTTTTTTGCGGAGGACAGCAGACGGGTTATGTGGGACTGTACCCACTAAAAACCCAAACATCGCCTCCGGAGCGCTTGGCGTCGGGGGCACAGGAATCGCTTGCGCATTACCTCTGTGCCCACCGACAAGCGCTGCCCCCCCGAAGAGAGGCTCTCCCCACTGGGACGCCCATCACCGACCGCAGCCCCAGCCTCCGTTCAATTTTTCACGAGGTTTTATTCCTCGGTGATTTTTAAGGAGGTTTTCTTCCTCCGGGTTCAGGCCCACACGTCCACCAGAACCCGACGCCTGGTGATTTTTTAACGAGGTTGTCTTCCTCGGTGATTTTTTAACGAGGTTTTCTTCCTCCAGGCTCCGGCCCCGCAAGACCAGAGCCCCGCCCTTGTGATTTTTTAAAGAGGTTTTCTTCCTCTCAATTTTTTAGCGAGGTTTTCTTCCTCACGGTCGCAGAGGACAGGGAGAGCGGCACAACGAAACACCGACACGCCTCTTCCCCTGCGACCCCACCGCGTCCGCCATCTTTTAGCGACGGTGGCGACCCCGTCGAGGCCGCGGAAGGTAGGGTGAGCGGCACAACGAAACACCGACACACCTCTCCCGCCGCGGCCTGTCTCCTTCAGCCGCGGTGCCTCCCATACGACACCGCGGCTCGCCTCAGCGGCGGTGGCGCCCATACACCACCGCAACCTACTGTTGGCCGCTTCGTCTGGGCTCTTATGCCCAAAGCCCTGACTAGCAGCCTCGCCTGTGGGTTCCTCTTGGCTTCACCGTGGGGGACCAAGCCACGGTTACTAAGCCCCCCCGCCACGACAAGGCGGGAACCCTCCGACCCCAACCTAACCTAACCTAACCTAACCTAACCTAACCTTTTTTTTTTTTTTTTTTTTTTTTTTTTTTTTTTTTTTTTTTTTTTTTTTTTTTTTGTACGTGGAGAAACCCGTCATGGGTACACACCCGCCCGGGGGGACGAGTGGTTATGTGAGACTCCTACTCACTAAAACTCCACGGTGTACCATCGGCCGCCATAGCGGGACGCCGCGGGCAATGCGGTTGCAATCTGCCGCGTCGCCCCGGCGGCTGGCCCCAGTCGGGCCACGGTGCTAAAGAGAGACAGTCTGGTACAACCCCAACTGTCTCCCAGACGGCTGAACCAATGCAATGGGAAGACGGGCCCCCCGACCCATCTCCCCTTAGTTCCGCAAGGGCAGAGAAAGGAGGCGAAAAGCGCCCCCCTTTCTACCCAACGTCTACGCAACCCCTACGGTGCTCCCCGCGTTCGTGGGTGGTGCTTTCTCCTTTATGGGCGGCCTGCACTTGGCGCCGCCCATATAGTGATCCGCCGGCCTCTTGGCGTCGGCACACAAAGCACAGTGCAGCTGTTTAGCTGAACACTGCTGTGCCTTGTGGCCAGGATCCCCGCACCGGAAACACAATGTTTCCCGGTCAACAGCCGACGTACAAGTAGGCCGGGTATGGCCCACATCAAGGCATCTAAAACACCTAAGCGGCCCTTCCTCCAATAGGCGAACGCGAGCAGAGCTCCAGCCCACGAGAAAGCGCCCAGTTTCCATCAGCACTTTGGCAGCGGCGACTGGAAGTGACAAGTGGATCGCTCCACTGCCCCTCCCATAGGGGCGTATTTCGCCTGCCCTAATAAGGGCTGGCTGACAGCCACCTTTCGCCGCCGCCACTGCGATCACTGCTTCCCTCGTTACCGTTTCGTCGAGTCCTATGACCCGGACATTAGCCCTTTTTATCGGTATGGCCACAGTGGCTACGTCTGCCATCACCTCCTGGAGCTTTTGCGCCAATCCATCAGCCTGCTCCGCACCACGGGCGCCAGGGATCTGTATGATCCTAGATCCCGTGGCCGCAGGGCGAAGCGACAGTCTCGCAATACCTAAATCGGCGATCACGTCTGGGTTCACCCCCATGAAGGCCGCTTTGTAGGACACTCCCCTCTCCACCGCCTCAGGCCGCAGAGTGACGATTACCGCAGCCGATCGCGGCGTTGAGGGAAGCTTCCTCTTGGTTTTAGTCTTGGGCACCCTCATCCCGCGAGGAGCCGGAGTCTTTGCCGTAGCAGCCGACGGTTCCGTGACACGCGCTTTTTTAGCTTTGCGCTTGCGGTGACGGGAGACAGTTGTCCATCCTTCTTCGCCCGGAACAGGATTGGAGTTTGGAGTCAGAACCGGAGCAGTAACAGAGCTAGAGTCCAGATGTGGGATCAGCTCCATTTCCAGCGCCTCTGAAGACTTGTGTCGCGCGGTCTTGGGCTTTGCAACCCTAGAAGCTGCAGAACCCAACGCCTCCTTTTTGTTTGCCGCCAATGGTGGTCTTATCACCCTAGCGGGGAGAAGACGGTCGTCCAAGCCCTCTATGCGGGCGTTAATAAACTCCCCCATAGACAGCCGGAGCGACCGCTCCATCCCCGCCAAGTTCTTCTCCAGGAAATTGACCAGAGCTTTCGGCAGAGCGTCAGACTCCTGGCAGGAAGACACCGGCTCCAATTCCGGCTGTAGCGTTGATTGCACCTCTGTTATTGGCGACGGAGGTAGCGCCGTCGTTGAACTTCGCAGGGCGACAAGTTCCGCTCTGAGATCGTTGACCTCTTGGCGTAGCCTGCGTGTCTCCCTGCGAAGGAGGAGCGTCTCGCTCGCCACAGTGCGCGCCAGGGCAGTTGACGTAACCTCCTGCAAGGCCCAGGCCGCCTCCTTCAGAGACTTGATGTACGTACCCTTGAGGTTGCCAGATTTCTTGGCAACCTCAAGAATCGCGTCCACCTTCTCCTTGGCAAGCGTCCTGAGACTTTCAGGGTCGAGCAACTCAATGCCCTCGAGCACCTCCACATTCGCAGTACCACAGGTGTCATCCGCAACGCCACCATCCCTATCAGATGCTTTCCCAGCAAGGGAACAGTCCTGCGGCGCCTCGCCCGTAAAAAGCGCGTGCGTTCGCGTTCCGGAGGAGCCCAGTTCACGGGCTTTACCCCTTCGCGCTGTCGTAAATTTACTGGGAGGGAAGTCCTCCTCGTCAATACCAGACTTGTCTTTGGCTAAAGACCTCTTCCTTTCAGCAGCCGACACTGGCCCTAAGCTTTCAGAGCTATCCTTCCAGTGCCTGACGGAGAAGCAGTCCAACAATGGGTCCCGCTCAATCCTCACAACCGGCGAAACAATGTCAGTTTGGTGTGAAGCCTTGTTCGTCATTATTTTAGCAGAGTCGGTTGTCCTTATACATGCATTAGTCGTCGTTTCAATCCGTGAATTTCGCAAAATTTTGCCCCCCCCAGAGAACGTGGGGCAGCCCGAGCTAGGCTCGGAGAGGGATTCTCCAGCTCCTAAGGAGCTGGTACCCTCCTGGGGTAATTTCTTTTTTAATTTTGCATCCATCATTACTCCTTTTTCACGTCAAGTTTGCAGTACGCCTGCCGGGACCGGTATTAAACAACCGATCCCGCCAGCCGCTACCCGGAACTGGGCCTTGGGGCTCAAAACTGAGCCCTCATCGGCCCCAGCCCGGTACTGGGTGCGCTGCTCACACGCCACACCCAGGAGCTTTTAACGGCCCTCCAGCCGGCGCTCCTCCACGGTCCCCTCTGATATGCAGAGGGATACCAGGAAGAGCGCGTCAGATATTAGCCGCCAACCAAAGTGGTCGACGTTGCCCGGGGTGCACCACGAGGAGGTTTCTGACATCGCACCCCAACCTTTTTTTTTTTTTTTTTTTTTTTCGTGGGGAAATCCTACATCGGATACGCCTCCCACTGTCGGGGGACAGTGAGAGGGTTATGCCGGACTCCTACCGGCTAAAACCCCACGGCCGCATCAGCGCGTATTTGAACAGGGTCTCGGGTTTCGCGCGAGCATTCTCCGCGACCCTATCCACGCGCTTGGGTCCCTGTGGAATAACCAGGGACCCTCATCTCAGAGAGACGAAAACTTGTCTCCCAACACTTCTCGTTAGAAGCGGCGGCAATACCGTGCTTCACCAACACGGGCCTTCAATATGCAGCAACGGACGCCCCCGCGTCCGTCACCTGAAGGTTTATCATGGAGGCATTGCGTGGGGCTGATTCACACCCCTCCTCCTACTTCGTGTGCCTCCTATTCTACCACGGCGCGCCATGGAAATTTCAGGGGCCCTCTCCCTCAACCTTTCGGCTTCCTCTTTTTGCAGGAGCACGCTCTCGCTAAAAGAGAGAACTGCACTCCATGATCTCTCGCTCTCAACCATACGTTTAAGCAACGCCGGCAGAGATAGATCGCGACCCACCACGGCAGTCAGCTCCCTACGCTGTTCAACCCACGCTGGACATTCTTCTAATGTGTGGAAAACTGTATCTACACCGCATACGTCACAATGGTGACACCTCGGTGTTTTTTCCCTTCTGGCTATTTGGTGCAAATATTTCCCAAAACAGCCATGGCCAGTTAATATTTGCACCAACCGGAAGGTGAGTGGTCCAAATGATCTATCCACCCATTCCTTTAGAACAGGGCGGATTGCCTCTATGGTTCTGATGCCGGCGCTTGGTGAGTCAAGTTTCTCCCTCCAAGCTTGTAGCACAGCTAGCTGTAAGTCCGATCTTTGTATATCTTCCTCTCTGGGTGCAATTCTTTCGCCTCGAGAAAACTTCTCAGCTCTCCACATATACATAGATGCATGCGCATGGGCTACAAGTTCCCACGGAGGGGAGCCTGCCAATAGGCACGCAGCCTCATAAGATATTGTACGATATCCCCGTATCACCCTGACAGCCATCACCCTTTGCAGTTGCCGCAGAACAGCAGAATTGCTACCAGTTAGGGCTTTGTGCCACACAGGGGCTCCGTACAATACCATAGATCGCACCACTCCAGTATATAGTGAGCGGCAACTCATACCAGGACCTCCGACATTAGGTAGTAGACCCGCTAAGGCCGAAGCACTACGCGTGACCTTTGGGGCCAGCTGGCGAAAGTGCTCACAGAAGGTCCAACGACTATCCAAAACAAGCCCCAAATACTTTAAAGTGGAGCCAACCTTAATATGGACTCCACCAATAATCAGATGCGTGTCGTGTGGAGGCGCTCTACGAGGGCCATGAAAGGCTATGGCCTCTGTCTTGTTGAGAGCCACCTCCAAGCCCAATAATCTTATTCTATTTACAACCTGTGCCACGCTTGCAGTCGCCAAGCGGATTGCATCCCTTAAGGTATCTCCACGAGCTGTTACGAGCGTGTCATCCGCATAGCATGTCACTGCCGCACCAGGCAGGAGAGCACCTCGCAGCACCCAGTCATACCCGATGTTCCACAGGAGTGGGCCAAGGACTGACCCCTGTGGAACACCGCACGACATCTCCCTTTGGTGGGTGCATGCATCTTGCCCGACACATGTGACACGCCTGGCCTCTAAGTAGGACCCGATGATCCTGCCCAAATAAGTAGGCACTCTATGGTATTTGAGCGCTTCCTTGATACATTCCCAGGGTAGGCTATTAAAGGCATTTGCTATGTCTAACGACACAGCCAGTAGCACTCCACCCTGGGAAACCGCTTCGTCCGAGAGGCCTTTAACGCGCAAAATCGCATCAACCGTTGACCGACCCTCTCGGAAGCCAAACTGTACCTCTGATAGGTCGGGTCCTACCGTACTCAGATGTTTGATAAGGCGTCGTGAAATGACACGCTCGAAAAGCTTACCGGCTTCGTCAAGGAGGACAATAGGCCTATAAGCAGACGGAGAGTCTGCCGGGCGACCTTGTTTCCTCAGAAGGACGAGGCGACCAACCTTCCACTGAGGTGGGAACTGACCTGATTTTAAGCAGGCTGTAAAAAGTCTTCTTAGTCGGTCCGCCAAATATTCTAGAGCAAGAACCCAAGCGCGACCAGGGATTCCGTCCGGCCCCGGAGCAGTATTTTTCGCTCTGAGCCGTCTCACGGCCGCGTCCAGTTCATCTTCAGTTACTGGAGGTACCTCATCCAAGTTGTCCTGTCCTGTTAAGAATGGAGGAGCAATAAACGGAGGCGCGTGCCTCATCCTTTGCGGGAAGAGTGCAGACAGTATATCCTCCAAGAGCTGCGGCTGAAGACTCTGCGTGATCGGGGGAGCCCAAGGGCGCAAAAAGCCCAACACCATACGGTAGGGGCGTCCCCACGGATCACCGTCTAGAGTCTCCAGGAGGTCTTCCCTCGCCCGAGCTTTAGCCATCCGTATTGAAAGTTGAAGTGTCTTCTTGGCCGCCTTATAGACTTCGTATAATTGTAACTCTACCGTCACATCCCGACCCCGCCGCAATCTTCTGTACCTGGCGTATTGACGTCTCGCGGTCACACACGTAGCCCGCAACTGTGCGATCTCGCTAGACCACCAATAGACGCATCTTCTTTGTGGATGAGGTCGGACCCGGGGCATGGCGGCATCTGAGATACGCGTCATAGCATCTCGGAACCAACGGGTTTCCTCGTATACGTTTACCGGTCCGTCTGGCAGCGGCGGCCAGGATGCGACTATAGAAGCCTCCACCAACAGATCTTTGTTCATTCTATTCACCGCCCATCTAGGAGACATTGCTATGCCTGTGTTCAGTGGGGTCGATGTCGGTGGAAAGGTGGAGATGTCAAACCTAATATATAGGTGATCGGACAAGGATTCCGCCTCTTCCACAACTCTCCAACCTCTAATTCGTCGTGCGACAACAGGAGTAGCAAAAGTGAGGTCCACGATGGATCCACCTTGTTGCCGAACACAGGTGTTAACAGTCCCCTGGTTGATAATGAAGAGGCCAGTTTCTAGTGCCCATTCTTGTACAGCCCTACCACGCATATCAGTAACGGGAGATCCCCATGCTGAGGCTTTAGCATTAAAGTCTCCCGCCACTAGAATGGGACAGGGCATAGCTTGTCCGATTAAGGTTCCTACACGATCCAGGAACGTTTCAAATTCAGCGAGAACCCTGTTCGGAGAAAAGTAGACACCCACGAGTAGGATTTCTTTCCATTTTACAGCGACAAAACCCGAATCTCTTGCTATCACTGTCGCTATGGGTGAGCCAACATTATTCGCAGTTACAATGGCCACCGTGCCCGTCACATCCCCGATCCAGTTATTTCTGGAAGGGACATAATAGGGCTCGGAGACCACTGCTACTTCTATCGACCACTCGGCCATGGTTTGCATCATAAGATCCTGAGCCACAGCCGAGTGGTTGATATTCACTTGTAAAAACCTATGGGCCATCTTAATTAAAGCATTACCATGACCTCTTCCTCCTGTGACTTCTTAGAAGTTTTAGGCGCTGATATATCTGCCGAGTCTATAAGCTGCTGAGATTTCTCAGCAACTTTGCTTTTCTTGTTAGATCGGTGAGCACAGGATTTGCTTCCCAATCGATGATCTGCTGGTCGTTTGGCGTCTGCACATACAGAGCAGTGCGGAGCAGCATTACAACCTGAGGCCTTATGCCCCATCTCGCCACATCGGAAGCATTGGCCACTACGGTCAGTTTCCGCCTTACACTTCTGCTTTATATGACCGCTCTCTAAACAGCGGAAGCATTCGTAGCTCTGGGCTGCAGCAGCTTGACTTGTACTGCAACCCAGCCCATCAAAAGCCTTCTCTCCTCAGCCACCTTCTTTGCTGCTGCGACTGGGCAGCGCACCCATGCGGTGCCAGAACCGTAGGGTGCTCGGCGTATTTCACCCACTTTAACCTGGTCCGCCGAACAGCCACCCTTTGATGCTATTAAAGCCGAAATCTCCTCCGCCGTGGCAGAGTCGTCCAGACCCATTATACGCAAATCGTTACATTTAGTGGGCCTAGATACTTCTACCATTCCCTCTCCTAACGCCTCGCTGAAAGCCGTTCTAAGTTTTTCAGCTAGCCGATCTGCTTTTTCGCTACTAGTCAACCTGGCACCTCGAGTTTACGGGCTCCAGTAGCAGTCTCCCGAACCTTTATGTAAGGGATATCCAGGCTAGCCACCTCCACCTTGTTTTTGGCCACAGCAACTACTTTCGTAATAACTAACACCTTTGTCCTCAGCGCCCGGCCGTAGGGTCAGTATAACAGCTGAGGAGCGCGGAATGACTAGCTTAGCCGGAGTAAGCTTAGATGGTAACGCTTTAATCGTAGCCGAGCGTTTCTTGGCACCCCTCTTTACAACCGTCGTCCATGTCTCCTCCTGCACAGTAGGTGCCAAATGAAGAGGATTCAAAGCCGGCTGTGACTCGCCTACACCTATCGATTTTGCAGGCTTCTTCTTCTTTTTTTATTTGCCTGTTCGGACACAGCACCGAGCGGTTTGGGCGGCCGTACCTGCGACTCACCCTGAAACACCTGCTCTGCAGCAGCTTTTCGATCCGCAGCTAGTGAAGGACGCAAACGTTTTTCAGGAAGAAGTCTTCCCTCAATACCCTCAAACGAGCATCCATCCGTGAAATAAAGGAGCGCGACACTTCTTCAACTATCTCCCGGAAAACTGGCAATATTTCATTGAGGGAGTTATCTTGACACCGCTTTGGTAGCGGCGGAAACTCCTCTCTAGCTACTCTCTTAGAAGCAGAAGCAACGACTTCTGCACCAGCATCATCAATGGTCGGTCGGGCTGATTGTGCTTGTAGGCGTAGCCCTTCAACTGTCGCCTTCATACCTGCAAGCTCTTTGCGAAGTTCGTCTATTTCTGCCTGCTGAGCAGTGAGTTTTGACTTCATACGAGCGTTGTCTGCCTCTAAGCGAGATGTCTCGTCAGAGGTTGTTCGATGTCGATATTCCTCCAATATCGCCGTGAGGGATTTCGCAGCATCCTTTAAGGAACGCTGGTATGTGCCCTTTAAATTTCCGGAATTTTTTGCTACCTCGAGAATGACCCCGACGTCGCATTTCACTATTTCGCTCAGATCGAGCGTCTCATCTTCCTTCGACTTTTTCGACCATACGGACGAACGCAGACGTCTTGCCTCTGAGGCCATATCTGCCATCTCTTTTTCAGCCCTCAAACGAAGTTCTTCGCGTTCGCACGCATGAAGAGCTCCTTAGCCGCAGCCCTTCCAACGTATTCCCCCGTGGTCGGGGGTCGACCTCTGCCTCTTTTTGAAGCGATGGAACGGGTCGACTGTGTTGAGTTTTTCAGACTCACTTCCAGAGCCGGGATCCGAAACCGCCTTTGCCTCCAGGAGAGAATTTCTCCGTTTCCTTAAAAATCTACTCTCCTTAGGCGATGTCCTACCCTTTACTGATTCCACAGTTTCCATACTGGCTATACTGGTGTCGCTGCTGTCCGATAAACGTTCAACAGGAATACGGTCGAGCGACGGTAACCTACTTAACACTACAGTCGGTGACATTACGGTAATCCGAGAGCTAGCCAATGTCGTTGGTGTACTACGATCTCGCAACAAATCGCCCCCCCAGAAAACGCGGGGCTGCCCAGGCTAGGCCTGGGGAGGGATTCTCCAGATCCCGGGATCTGGTACCCTCCTGGGGTAGTACTCTCTTGATTGTTGCACTATCCATACTTTTATTTTCATCGATTGTCCTTGTCCTCGCCAAAGTCATCATTTTTGTGTCGGTTGTCATTGTCCTCGCCAAAGTCGTTGTTATTGTATCCAGATCTCGCAAAACTTTGCCCCCCCCCAGAAAACGTGGGGCAGCCCGAGCCATGCTCGGAGAGGGATTCTCCCGTTAGGGTACCCTCCTGGGGTAGTACACTTTTCAATTTTGCGTTCTCCATCACCTTAATCTTCTCCTCCAGTTCGCAGTACGCCTGCCGGGACCAGTATAAATCTACCAGTCCCGCCAGCCGCTGTCCGGTACTGGGCCCTTGGGACTCAGAATTGAGTCCTCATCGGCCCCAGCCCGGTACTGGGTGCGCTGCTCACACGCCACACCCAGGAGCTTTTCACGGCCCTCCAGCCAGCACTCCTCCACAGTCCCCTCTGATAAGCAGAGGGGTACCAGGAGGAGTGCGTCAGAAATTAGCCGCCGACCAAACTGGTCGACGTTGCCCGGGGTGCACCGCGAGGAGGTTTCTGACATCGCACCCCATCGCACCCCAACCTAACCTAACCTTTTTTTTTTTTTTTTTTTTTTTACATGGGGAAATCCTACATTGGATACACCTCCCGCCGTCGGGGGACAGCGAGAGGGTTATGCCGGACTCCTACCGGCTAAAACCCCATGGCCGCATCGGCGCGTGTGTGAACAGGGTCTCGGGAAACGCGGCAAGCATGCACCGCGGCCCCATTCACGCGCTCGGGTCACCCGCAGATGGTAAAATAACGGGGACCCTCATCTCGGGGAGTTTAATAGCACTCTCTCACGCTTCTCAGATGAAGGCGGCGGCAAAACCGTGCTTCGTCGTCACGGGCCTTCAATGTGCAGTAACGAACGCCCCCGCGTCCGTTACCTTAAGGCTTGTTAGGGAGGGTAGTGCATGATGAGCACCCCTTCCCCTCCTCCTTCTTCCGCGTCCTCTCTCTCGACGCGCTGTCGGAGCTGCGGGATCCCTTTCCCTGGCTCTTTCTGTCTCTTCCTTTACAGAGAGGACAGCCTCGCAGAATGTCAAAACGGCGCTCCATGATCTCTCACTGCTAACCATTTCTCGGATGAGGGTCGGTAGAGAAAGATCATTACCAACTATGCAGTGAGGTCACCACGTTGTTCCGTCCATGCAGGGCAG
>JAVKPJ010000194.1:0-24957 GCA_033032175.1 Saturnia japonica
AAATCTAGGCTACCTTTATAATTGCAAACATTGCTACCAGTTCAAAAGTTTAGTTGTGAGAAGGTAACAAACAGATAGAGCTGCTACTTTCGGATTCGCATTAATAATATTAGCACAGATATTTTAGTATTATACTATGAGTACAATGTCACTCGATATTTGCTGATGCAGCCCAAAACCGTAGCAGGGAATTATGTATTCAAGATCAAAACCGCATCGATCGACGTGAGTTCGAATTCCTGCAATGAGCCTCAGTTTTCAGTGAACTAAAATAATGTGATGAAACAATTGTAAGATTTCAGTTTTATCTAATCTAATACTATTAAGTGAGCAATTCTTGTATACATATATTTAGTTTCTCGGAAACGGCTTCAACGATTTGGATGAAATTTTGAATATAGATAAAGTTTTACATTTCGAGTTAACCTAGATATGTGTTTTTTTTGTTTTTTTAAGATACTGAGCAATGATCGGTCGCACAGATATTTGTATATTAAAAGGTTTACATAGTTGTTAAGATAGATTATAATCTATTACATATTATATAATAAAAAGTAGGTAATTGATAATATGTTTTATACTCAGTATTTTAAATGGCTTTACTACCAATTCGGAAGGCATTGCACTAGAGAAGAATTGGTAACAAATTTTAGGGTTGCTGTTTTAAGCCATGTCCTTTACAATAACCATTAACATTCAAGTAATCAACATTTCAACCAAGAATTATAAAATAAATATACTATAAAAATATAAATACTTAGGTACTACCTAAGTAGGTATTGCTATGTACTACATACAATAAGCAATAAGATGGCACTTAGGAACAATGTTTATCTGTAGTTAACTTATTATCAGAGATTTTTACTATCCCACAGCGTTACTAATTCACGGTTCAAGCTAGAATGCCCCGTTCCTTATGCGCTACGCCTTAAATACCTTTCCCTACAGTCCAATCATTATGGTAGTTATGCATATTCATTTATTAAATTACCCAATTATATTAAATGGTATGTTATTTAATATGACATGTTGGTAAAAGGAAGCCGGCCCTTGGAACAAAAAACGTGGTGGTAGGGCATTTTCTAAAGGCCGACGACTGGCTACCACTCTCAAGTTAAAAATCTATCGTCAAGCATCTTTAAGTATGTTCGGGCAGATGCATTTGACAGCCCGTCCTCAAATTAGGCTTAGCGTGTTACTATTAAATATGCTGTACCATAGTTCTATGGTTTATTTTGTAGTTTTCCTTCAAACTCGGCACATTGTATGACTCAGACCAATATAATTTGAAAGGGTGTCTGAGAACGTTATAATTGAGCTACCATCGCTTACGATACAAAAGACGGCGCGAGCGGATCCAATAGCGCAATAAAGTGTGATGAACCTTCCCGGAATAAATTCGCTGAGTCCCTAAAGCGAGGGGGACATTAAAAGGACGAAATTCGTTATTAAAAAAGTTTTATTGGGTAGAGAAATGGCTATAGACGAATGGACGCTTATTTTGTGTTTAAATAAATCCTGCATAATATTCTATTTAATACGTAAATTTTAAAATGGTCCTTACGCCTGTTATGAAATTGTTTTTTTTTTTATTTCAACCATTTCTGGGATCTCGAGATAAACACTTATCTGTATTTTTTAACTGCCTCATTAGCCTAGTGATCGTAAGCGCGAATACTATACTCGAGTTCCTAGGTTCGATTCCCAGGTCGAGTAAAGTGTTATTGGGTTTTTCTATGAAATTTTCTGTAACAGCTCAGAGTTTGACCTTGTGCCCGATTAGTGGCAATAGGCTCGACCCTATTACACGGGACCTAAAAACATACCCGGCTACTGTGAGTGTACATTAGCATACCTCTGCCTAACCCTTCGGGGATACAGGCATGATGGTATGTTATGCTTATATATAATTTTGTGAAATAATGAAACTTGTCTTCCCATTATTACTTTCCTTTCTTACTTTTCTTCAACGAGGCCTGAAGGGGACTGATCTCTTGACTGTAACCTTTATTGTTTTTGTACTGCTTACCTACATACCTTTATTTGGCGAAAAAAACAAAATACCGGTAGCGTTTCTATATGAGATTGCTTTGATTGATCTGTAACCGACTGGATCTAAAAAACTATGCATATGGTGACTTTATTTTTTTTGGTTTGTTGCGTTTTGGAAGTAGCCATTGTATATTTAGATACGGAGGGAATTGTCAAACGATGGGTGGTTTGCCGTTGTTTGTAGAATGAACTTTTGCTTAAGTTTTATGACATCACACATTAGAAGACTTTCAACTGACTCTATAACACGTGACGTCATATGATTGCTCACGGTACGGTGACAGCGCCGGTTCGGCTACTGTGCGGTGATGATGCTCCTATAAAGCGCAGATAGATAAGTGATGGATACATTCCACTTCTAGTGTTGTATGGATAGGTTGCTCTGTTCGCGTAGTCAGTTATTGTCAGTCATTATGTGTGGTATTATGTAAAGTGTAAAGCAATAAATTGCTACCTAATTTTTAATATTTCTGTATAAATTCTGAGTAGTAGCTCGAAGTTTGGCTTTGTGCCCGATTAATGGCAATAGGCTTGCCCCATATTACACCTAACCTCGACCTAAAAAACATACACGGCGAACGGTGGGTGTACATTAGTGCACCTCTGCTTAAACATTCGGGGTTACAGGCGTGATGGTATGTTCAACGACCAGGTTAAGATCACAATTCCACTGTCTTTACAATTTTCACATTGCTGTGCTAAAAATACTACGTGAATTTCTACAAGTTAATGCTTTTTCTTGTAAAATACTTTTTAATTTTACAATATACTGATCAGTACTTGGCCTCAATCACAGCTGATGGAATGTAAAGATGGGGCTCATGATAGTATCTACGCGCTCGTTAATTAAAAAGTCATTCTCTATTTGTATACCTTAAAAAATCAAAAATTTTAGCAGAGAATAAGCTGTCCAAGCGGATTCACCCGGGTTAAATTTGGACGTACCTGTTTGTTTCATATTTATTATGGTAACTACTTGTCTACAGATTGCCCGAGCGGAAATGTTTGTGGTCACTACTGCGCTTCTAAGCATCATAGCGTGATGTTTGGTGGCCTATAACCTTCATCGATAAAAAGGTTATTGAATACATAAAAAAATTACAATCTAACTGATAGTTTCAAATAAACAAATAAGAAGAAATCTTTTGGTCTTTAATATTAGTATAGATGAATCTAAATAATTAATTTATTATGTCTTATGCATATGTGCTAAATGCCAGTCCCGCATGCATGTAAGTAATGATAACATCATAAGCCGACACGTCGAGTAATCCTTGTCCATTGTTTCAGGATTATATCCGGGCTGACCCGGCCGGACTGTACGATAGCTTACAAATCTAATTCCGGGTATCTCGCGAGGTCACAGCTGCACGTGGCGGCTTAAGTGATGTACTTCCTGCACCATTATCGATGTTATAATAAAATTATGTATTTACTAGCCGGACTAATAAAGTACTACTAATTTACTTTACATAATAAAGCTTAGACTCTACCCCGACTAAAAGAAGAATAATTTTAATATCAATAACATTTGCAAGGTAAAAATTTCACATTTCCTCAATGTATTTTTTAATGAAAATTTGAAATTCGTAAAATTGTGCGTTTGAAAATAAAGAAACAAATAGTATTTCTTGAAAAAATGAAAAACTAGAAAAAAAGACTGTGTGTTTTTATGTGTGACAATTGTCAGACGTTACAGTTCAAACATTTTGTTCTACCAAAATATATTGTGAGGTTATTTATATCGATCATAGAGTTATAAGTAAGATTTTTTGTAAATATTTTTCACTGTGGACAATGATAATTTATTTGTAGATATTGACGTTCTTTAAATGGCATCGTGAATGAGGGGTACTTGTCCCTAGTTAACTTTCAACTTGATACCGGCGTAAGCGAGAAGAAAATTTTGTCCTTTTTTGACAACTGGGTTCTCCACCCCAGGTGCGATTTCCTATCCCTTTTGTTACGGCATACTGATAACAATATTTGTGCCGTGCTTTTAGTGTGAGTATAACGCGTATATTTATAAAATGTCTTTGAATGTAAACGTAAACTTTAGTTTCTTTAATTTCTATGTAACTTAAAGTAACACATTAAATTATTCTCGCTAAACATCAGCAAAATTGTAAGTTACTCACAGAATGGTAATTATTTTATGATGAATCTACTTTTTATACTACGAGAAGAAACAGTATATTTAATCATTGATACATTTCAAATATCGATATTTAAATTAATCATTCATCACTAGCATTGGTATGACACACAACACTGCAGTCGGCTGAAATTCGCCTCACTGAAGGCTCGTCCAGCGGGATTTGTAGTTTTTATTTATTTTATAATTGAATTTTGATACACGGGTACACTGGTAAGACAATGAAAGTAGATAATGCTTAAACTTTTCTAGAGTTTATATATATATTTTTAATTGACTTGGTATCAATTTTTTTATATTGAAAAATAGCAATAGTGGTATCTCATTGTATGAACATTATAATTAAAGATAATCTGTGACCATGCAGAAAAAAAACATTAATTAATTTTCTTCACAAAAGTCTAAAGTAAGTATATTTATAAATAATAGTTGTGCTCGCTTGGGGTACAGAATGCTGTCGATCTGGCAACACGCGCGAATCATACTTGCTTTCGGTCATTTTAAATGCTTATTGTGGGTGATCCTTAGAAAATAGATATATGCTCTCGCGCAATTTTTTATATTTATAATGATGTAGTACATTATTTTATCTATCTTTTATGGATTATTCAGCGTAAACTATTTAAGCGGCCGAATGAATTCATCATTAAAAGTTTTTATTTATTTATTTGTGCGGAAACCTCATTCTCTTTTAAAATAAAAGTGGGTTAAGTTACCTCCTCTTATAACATCAGCTAGCTAGTAATAAAAGTCCCGTCAAAATCGGTTCAACCGTTTCGGAGATTACCCGGAACAAACAGACAGACAAAAAAAAAATGTTTCTTTGTTGTAGGTGACATAAACACTTTGATATACATTTAGTAAAAAACTATTTGATATAACAAACAAACCAATTTTATTAATTGCATAATGATTATAAGTTCAAGAGATTCTTTGTTTTGTCTGTTTGTTTGAACGTGCTAATTAATCTCTCGAACTATCATTAAGTTTTTCAAAAATTGTTTCTTTTAATTTTATAACTTATTTATTAAGGACAGTTATACGTTATATAACGTCACGCTATAACTATTAGTCACAGATGTACGTATGTTCATAATATTAATCAATCAAAGCTACCGACAGCAGCTTCGTATCCCTCTAGCTAGTCAGAGAAAATTATTACATCAAGTTTAACGGCGTTGTCGATGTAGGAACTGTAAGAAAGCAGTAAATTCATTCCCTCCGTATTTGTTTTAATGCATATTTGCACTATACTAACAGATTTTTTTTTTAAAGTCCCATTTGGACCCGAAAATGTATGAAAAGTGAATTTTTGAAACAAAAATGACAAAAAATTCACTATGAATTCAATATTAAAAGTAAAACAAAATTTAAAATTGTATTTTAAAAACATGTAGTTTATAGATGATGTGTTAGTAGCAAGTTTATTAATTGAGAAGCAGACAATCTTGTTCTCCATTTGATTTAAGGGGCCACTAAAGTCTCAATGAAGATTCCAAATAAGGATTTTTGTACAGTAGCTCGATAAATTAACGGTACTACTGTCCTGCTGGTAATGACAGGATAATCCAAAGAAAACGGCGACCACCGTGAGGTTGAAATAAATCGCTTACGATGTCGTAGGAAGGAGGGAACACATTTCACGGTACGAATAACAAGTTACGCTGAAGTTCTAACTGGAGTGTAACTATCCAGCTAGCTGAAGAAATTATTTGTAGCCGTGATGCTTTTCCGATTAGTCACAAACCTTGCACAGAATTCTTTAATTGTATTTTACTAGCTGTGCCCCACGGTTTCACCCATGTTAATTTTCAAACACCGCACCGCCAACGAAGCCCTGTAGTTTAACATATTTTGTTACTACATTAATTAATCACTTTGTTTATAACATTAGTTAGAAGCATCCTGGAGTATTGTTAGGTAGTATGGAATCCATACTATTACATACATACTAACAGTATTGAAGCTATCCAAAGACGTTTTGTACGTTATTTAGCGTCAAAATTTGGACTCAGGCGTAAACTACCTTCATATGATACTAGGCTAAGTCACTTTGGGGTCATCCAGTATAGCTTTAGCTCTTATTATTTTCTACATAAAATAATCAATGCCAAATGGGATACAAATGATGTTTGAACCATAAATTTTGATAAAGAATTAAAGGAGATATGACCTTGCCACAAAAAATGCCTTTGTTAAATAATGTATAGAGATACTACATAACTTATTATGTTCCTATTTAAGATATTGAATAATTTTACGGCAGTACATAGTTTTAGTTAAGACTTAGCTTAATACGATCTGTGAATTATATGTATAAATATGGGATTAAGTATTGCCGTAACGTAACTACGCTGCAGGCTGCATCTTATTTAGATTAACTGAGGATTTGCGGCTTGTGTTTCCGTCCTGATTGGTTAATATTGATTAAATTCGGATTTGTTTGATGTTTGTAAAGGAATACACTGAAACGCATTATATATATTGATAAATCTGTAGTTCTGTCAGTACATGTAATTCTCAAATATTGTGATAGATAGATGTCTATTATGAAAGTCAAAGTTAACGAACATGACTTTAAACAATTTTTAGACTGTCTGTATGTTTGAAGTCTAGAGTTAACACATAAACGGCTCAAATATTTTTTTATAAAACTTTGTACATGGGAAATGTATGTCATTTAATATATTTTAATACTTTTGTTTGTTTAAACACCCTAATCTATGGAACCACCAGTCGGATTCAAAAAAAATCTGTATATGATAGCCAGACTCACGAAAAATAGTTTAAGCTATATAATATTACGTCATAACTCTCAGATTGCCTTAAATATTGATTTTTGTTACATAAGTCGGAAGTCGAGCCCCTCCCAAACTGAATTATCCGCGTGCGCTGGCGTAATCGTTAATGATATGGAAATACAATATTCTACAAAAGTATTGATCCTTAGTATATTTTTAAAAAAGTCAGCAATATCATATGCTTATCTCTTATATATAAGCCACAATAAAGTATTTTGTGACAGAGATTTGTTGAAAATTAAAAAATTATTTATAAGCACTATTTTTAGACATCGCATATTAATCCTTACGAACAAGAGTTATTTCATCATAAGGACAATTTTGTTTAAATTTTGCTCTTTATAATATATTATTAGACACGTAGTTTAGGAGATAATTAAAGATTAAAAATGAAAATAATTTGAACTTGCGGGAAGAACAATTATGATAGACGATTACTCTGGTGCGTTGGTGGCGCGGTGTTTGTCGGATAACATTAACACGGGCGAAACCGTGGGACATAGCTAGATCTTGTATATATTTAATTGGTTTCTCGAAAACGGCTTCAATGATTTAGATGAAACTTTGTATTTAGATAATGTTTTACGTTCCAATTTTACCTAGACAAGTGCGACAAGTGCTCATCTTTTTTTCTAAGACACCGAACACAGCTCGGTCACCTAGACACTTTTTATGAATTGTTAACTAATTTCGATAAAATTTAGTACCGGTAACCACATATCATTCAAGGAGTGAATGGATATGTGAATTGACAATATATAGAAATTATAAATTATAGGTAAAAATAAAAATACGAGACGAAGAAATTAATACGTAATAAACGCGAGCCGAGCAAGTTTTGTCTATAAATTTAAAATGTTATCAGTCTAAATCACGGAGTACCTAACCAGTACAATTCATGTCTAAAATTTAATTAAAAAAAGGTAACTATGAAAATAATAGTGACACTCGAGAAACCAAGACAAGTCGTGAGCGTTGTCTAGATATATTTTAAGGTAACCTAAAATTTAACGTAAATTTTTACAAGCATTCAAAACTTACTTCGCCTAAAAAAACCTAAATATCATCAATCTTACCTGATATATGGTAGAGTTTATAAATAAAATACTGCATGTTCAATCAAATTTGTGTCAAAAAACGGCAAATAAATATTAACATTCCAAATGTGTTGTGCGATTTCATAATAGTTTTCTGTCAAACTAGATTGATATCGATCGTGATCGATTTGATACTAAATCTGTTTTTTTCTTTTCAGTAAAGGTGAAAACGAGCTAGTACACCATAAGACACAGCTAGTGTGATTAAATTCCTAGCATCAGCAGATATTTTTTGTGCGAAAAGATGAAAATGAGACTACGGTAACGCTCAAATAGTTTCGCAATGATAATATTTTTGGTGATTTGTAATGTGAAAATATTTAAATTTGTTTCGTTTTTGCAAGGCAAATGCTGACCTCTAACTCCTTTAATCGTTAGGAAACCATTAGCTACATGTTTCACCCAAGGAAAGTTCACTAGAAAAATTGTTTCGCGCTCCGAAATTAAGGCCTTTCAAATGGCTAAATAAATCTTCACGATGAAAATAAATCTTAAGCATTTGGTAATAGATGGATGATAAAGGAGTCTTTATGTAGAAATGTAATATGGAACAGATTTTAATCTAAGACCTTTGTTTGATATCAGAAATACTAGGATGAGTTTAGGTTCTTAACGTTATGTATAGAAAGAATGGTCACACCCTTTCTTTCAGAGAAGCTGCGTTAGTATAATATTTCAATTGGATATAATGTGTGGGCCTAAAAATATCCTGTTATATTTTTTATTAGATAAATTATATAAAATTGTATAATAATAGAGTGCGTACACACATATTTATATTTATTTATTTATGTTGTTACCTGTGTTTGCGTGCATTAGTCCATAATAGGTGTTCTTGATATTCACATCAAATTCTTCTTCAAATTTTTGCATTGTGAGAATTTTTGTATAGAGGTGTTCATTTTTTGTAAAATAAATAATTGTCATGTTATATGTACCTATTGGTATGTCCATCATCAAGTGTTCAGGAATTAGAATTTAAACGCAGTGGAAGACTTCTCATCTGAACTCTCGATGGACTGTGACACAACACTGGCCTGCGTTTCGCAGGGCTGACAATTTGCAAACTTTACTATAATAATAATAAACTCACCACTGACGGCGTCTACGCTGACAGAAGAAGCTCCACAATTCACCGGTAATAATCAAAGGATAGGTGGGATAAGTTAACTCAGTCGTCGTCCACCGGATTTTCACACTAATTCGTCTCGTGGCGAGATTACAAATTTACACAATATAGCAACGTAACAAATGCCCACAATAGAGAATATATATCCATTGTTCAACACAGTTCAAGCACACAATTACAAGAGGTTTTCTTCATGTTATCAACGGAGGTACGCGTAATTCAAACCGTCTCATTGACTGTATTGCTTATTATATTCTGTTTTATTAGTAATCAAATCTTAATCTAAGATACTCGAAGAGATTCAATTTCGTTAAAATTTAGCATATCTGAGACGTAGTCTTTAAATCTCCAAGCGATTTGTTACGCCTGAGATGGATCTGGTTATGGATTTTCAAGTTTACCGCAATATGGCATCTCGTTGAATAAACGACATCTAATATTTTAAATCTTCTTTGTTTATAATAAAAGTATTTATTAATAAAAGGTATTTTTAACTTTACTGCATTGCGTATAAAGACTACTTCAGGAATTAATGTTACTTGTGAATTGGATTTTCTTTACTCGATATTTCAGATCTGATCAGGATATTTATACGATTTAGAATATTTTGAAATCAGCTTTTTCATTTAAAGTTATTACGGTGTTTGTTTGATATTAATTTTAAGTAGTATTTAAAAGTTTACGTAGATTCTTTTAAAATCAGAGATCGTCATTTGACATGTGCATCATCTGTACTTAAAATGCGTTTGTATACAGTATGGGCGTATTTTGTTTGCGTGACATAGTCTTTATCGCGGTGTTTTGTGCTAGAGCGGCGGATAAGCATGAGCGGTCTTTGGACTAGGGCGGAACTTTAACCCGAGCGGCTTCATTATGAATGACACCATTAAGACGGCACATTTTAATAACAAACTGATCACAGTAATCTAAACAAACAGCGCATCCGCACTAGACGACGTTCGATAATAAAGTGTGTGGCAACACTTTCTTTTTTCTGTCTAAGTATACTGTAAGCCTTAGGGGCCCTATTCAAAACAGAGCCGCTGATGGCTTTTACAGTTTCACCGAACTGGGCATATGGGTGTGGCGTTACGCCACTTCTCCGTTTATATTATAGCGAGAGCGCGTAGGGCGCGCGGCGCGACGCGGCGCGACGCGGCGCGGCGCAGCGAGGCAAGGCGTCTACTTGTCGCGAACGGGACCGCAATGGAGGTGGAGGTAAATTTAAAACATTTGTTTTTTTAGACTGCATACGAGTGCCGACATAAAAATATATTTTTGTATAAAATTTTGCGTTAGTTGAATAGCAAATTAATTAGTCAAAAAAATATCACACTTGGAACAGAAAATTACACCATTCACAAAAAACCTTCAAACATTTGTATATATATTTCGATTAACTTCGAAATAGAATATTAGTAACATGCCATTATTTTCTATTTTATGGAACTTCTAAAATGCATTCGTATTTCAAGATATACCTATTGCATAAGTTTCGGTTATGATCTCATAGCTTACGTCATAACGTCTGTGGAATGGTTTGGAGTTCTTAGAAATTGTCCAGTGGATTGTAAAAGATACAACTAACATCAAAACATGTCTTCTGGAAGCCATAAAAATAAATTTGGGATACGTATTTTGTGTTTACGCTCAGACAAACTTTTGTATGTTCCAGATTTTAACGTTTATCCTTCTTAGCTTTTATTAATGAAGAATTAAAAATATTAATTACAATTTCCATTTTTGGATATCAAGTTATTTATATTTCGGAAATCATGTTATGCGTCAGAAAGATAAAATAAATCATTTTGAATAATAAAGCCTGTTTTAGCCCCTCATAGGTTTAATAAAATATATAAATGACAAACAGATTTGAGAGGAAATCTGTGCAATCAAAATACAGTTAAAATATATAATACCAGCAAACAAACTTATTGTAGTAGACGACAGATATTTTATATGACATACTATTGGCATAAAACATAAAAATATCATTATTGTTTTAACATAAAATTTATGTCCAACTGTTCGAATTTATGATTTATTGGATTTATTATAGTGAGATATACTAAAACTTTTCCCATTTTTATATTATATGTAATAATCAAATATTTTTTTCTCTGCAGCATCACCTTGAGTCACAGCTAGTTAGATTGTACCTTCATAAATATTATTTTATATAGACACTAGCTGTATGCCCGCGGCTCCGGATGCGTTTTTCACGCAGTAATTATTTTCATCCAATAATTTTATTTGTAATCATATAATTTATAGCCTATGAATTGAGGAGCGGCATGTGCTTCCTATGTATAATTTTCATCAAAATTTATTGAGAATTAATAAAATAGTTTTTTTTACATATTCGTGATCAGTGTTCATAAAGGAAGAAGGTCAAGTTCAATAGGGATATTTGAAATTAAAAATTATATGTGCAGACAGTACTACAGAATTATTTATATAGATGAGTATATCTTGTATTCGAATGTAAGTATCTGACGTGAATATGTTGGCTATATATCAAATTTCGACGTTTTCCGCTACAGAGCTTGCCAATTGCAACGAAAATCTGATATTTCGATTAACTAAGGTTTTTTTTTCTGTTTCCATGCATCAAAACTTAAAACGCCCTAAGCACGGTTATATAAACAATTAAAATATAGTGTAGACAGATTTAACCAATGTTAATAACATTTATATTGGATCGAGGAGGCACACTACACATTATAGATTTATCTTGTGTCTGGTAGAAGTTTAATGATCAGATTCTTTAAAAGTTTGATTAAATAATAGAACTAATAAGAATTAAACCTGTGGCTTTTCATTGTATATTCAGTACTTATCTCTATTTGAATTTATTTGTGGTAAAAGAGTAGGTACTTAAAGACTGTGGAGACTAGACTGCGTTGTTTTGTTATGATACCACGTTACGAGTTATATATATTGCGCCCGTAAAAGATTATTACTCTTTATAAATTTGCTTTCTCTAACATCATATTATATTTATTACTATACTAGCTGTGCCTGCGACTTTGTCCGCGTGGAATTTTGTATGCGGCAACGGTGACGAAGATGACCGTACGCGTGGGGCGGGCGGTACTGGACAATGCTATTTTCGTTCATTTTATGTGCACGAAACTCCAATCCTTTTTGGAAAATAAAAGTAATTTAAGTTACTTCTTATATCATTAGCTATCTGCCAGTGAAAGTCCCGTAAAACTCGGTCCAACCATTTCGTAGATTAGCCGGAACAAACAGAGTGATAGCAAAAATACCGTACATATATATATATATATACATATATTATATATACCGTATTATACTTTCATATGCATTTGGTAAAAAGATATTATTTTGTCATTAGAAGCAGACACTTTAACTTAATTATTTGTATAGATTAATCAATTAAAAACATGTCATTAGAAATATTTTGTAATACTAGATATAAAAGGTTATTTATTTTACTTAAAACTAGGTACATTTTAAAGCCGTGTAAGAAATATTTAATACCTCCCTTTACGCCAAGACAATCGAATTGTTCCCAGCGATATCTTTAAAACTTATAATCCAGTAAGTTTATCCATGACCGCAAATAAGTTTGCGAGTACGTAGTTGGATGAACACCTAAATGGTTCATAGGGCTCTATGTTGTACTCGTAGTTCTTTTCATAACTTTGTTGAGGAAAGGTCCTTGTTTTAGTATACACATTTAGAAGCAATATGGAAAGATTACTTATATGTGTCAAAATTTTAATCCAAGTTATCATATTACAGATTATGCATTTTATTTGCTAAGTAAATTACCAATCTGTAAGCCCGATTAAATATGTTGCGGTAATGCTTTCTGTCTTTGTCGAAGTATTGGATTCTCTAGGTTTTCAGACTTGGGTGTTTTACCTTCATCTTGGCACGAATTAAAAAGTTCTTTGAATTATATTTGTCGTACCGTGAAGCTGTGGAACCATCTCCCGACCAATATATTCCCTCCTTCTTATGAGATCGGGTCCTTCAAGCGTAACATGAAGACATATTTATGCAGGCATGAAAACGGTGACCGCCGATAGATTTAGCTCTGTCGGTGGTCGCCGTTATGTTTGGATTGCGCTGTGCTTACCAGCAGGGATAGTACCGCCAATGTGCCGAGCTACTATATAAATAATAAAATTGAAGTTTTCAGGATCGATTTCTATGTTGTTCTCTGGCACTGATGGTTTAGGAAATGATTTTCACCTTATGTTGTATTATTTATTACATTACTGTGTATTTTCACAGACAAAACATTTTCTTAAAAAAATGGTTTTATAACTTTATTCTCTTCTGCTTACCCCTATCCCACCTAAGTAGGGTCAGCATATCACGTTATCCTCTATCAAATAATCTCAGTGTTCACATCTTTTATACACGTACCATTTTTCACAAAATCCATCCTTCTTAGACCTTCCTCTCCATTTGTACACCTGACATACCCGTATCACGTTAACCTATTATTGCTCAACTTCTTTTTTTTACCGAAGAACGGTACCTAAGGGCTACCACAGTGTAATCCAACTCCATCAGAATTCACTGAGGGATTTACAATTTATCTCTAATCGTTAATTGAAATAAATTACTAAGCAATAATAGTTAGAAATTGAAATTTGCCATCAAACACTTAGTGCAAGTCTTTATTTTCACTATTATGATCGTCGTCGAAATAACCTAGCGATGAAACCACCAGATTTATACATACTGTTGTACTCAGTACGAGTGGTCGATAGTTCGAGTCCCGTCATATTTTTGATTTTTTAGAAGATTTTGAAATCATATGGAGGGTGCATAACGCTTTTCCATACTTGGCGATTTATAAAAGTCAACTCGTAACGCAAGCCTCGTTGAAGAACTTCGTTCCAAAAAGCAATTCGCGTAAATATATAAATTTTATAAACTTCGTCGCTGATACTGCGAAAACAAGAATTTATAATGATAATTCTACTAAATTTCAATCATAACATCATTTCGCTTCAAATCACAACGGTTATGAACACGAAAATTTACATGCACCTGTTATTATAAAACCAGGAAAACGATAATGGTCCCAAAAAGTGTCAAGTTTAAACGAGAACTCTTGGTTATATCACACCTCTTTCGATTAAGGATCATTGTATGTTGGTTACTCTGGTTTACGACTTGCAAATTTTACGCCAATCACACGTCTCTCGGTTTCCCTTGTGTAATTGATGGAAATGAACTTCAAGTTTTCGAGGGACTTATTCCGTCATCGAGATTGACGTGTCTTTCTATTATGTATGTGATTAGTACGAAATTCTGTTTTACAATAGTTTCGTAAAATCGGCGTAAACAACTGAAAGTCGAGGTTATATAGTTCTCCATGCTTTATCTTTGTCGTTCCGAGAAACAATTGAACCATCTTCCGGCTAGTGTGTTTCGTCTGGTCAATGGTTATGTCCGTCTTGTGGCGTCACCAAACAGCCCCAAGGGAAGACCAGCGCTATAAATCGCTGTAAAGCGCTGAAATCATCGTTGTAAATAAACCAGCATTATGCTGAGCTGGGGCCGTTTTGTAACAACTGGCATTTGATTTTTGTTTATATAAGTATTTGTAAGTATTTTAAAAATATCTATAGTTTCAAATGTCTTTGCTACAAATAAATCTTTCTTTCTTTCTTTCTCTCCTTCTTATAACATCGGGTCCTTCAAGCGAAACTTGAAGATATATTTATGCAGACCGGCATTGTAGCTTTGCTGTGACAGGTGTCTTACACACTCACACATAATATATTTTATTGTACACGAAACAGAAAAATACATATTATATTAACTATTTAAATTATTTGTGTACAGTTAGGCAGCCTTATCGCTTAGAGCGAATTCTTCCAGGCAACCTTAAAAAAAAAAAAATGGAAATAAATTTCGTGGCGACAAACACATATAATCACTAATATACAAATTTTACAATCTAATAATAAAATTGACACACATCAAAAAATACTACATTAATAATAACACACACACACATACACACACAAATGTTTTATCACGGTATCGGTATTGTAATAACTGCAAAAATATAAAAAAGAAAAGAAGCTGTTTGTATCATAACAGAGGTATTTAATGACGATGTAGTAGTTTAGTTTAGATTATACCAAGCTAATGTAAAAAAAATTACAATCCCTTTTTTGGTATAGTATTATGGCAAAGAGTGACGGAACTCTGTCTTATCACTTTAAAAATCCAAAAATAATGTCGACCGAGAGATCAACAATCCATCATGGGTCGTGGCTGTAATACCGGTCTGCAAATTGATGCCGAAAGTGAGGTTTATAGCAATGTTATATGGTGGTTGCAACGCAGTCGTCAAATGACCTCTACCACCTCGCTTGTTTACTGTACATGATCTGGATATAGACTGAACGATATGATAAACGAGTCACTCCTAACCGTTTTACTATTACAGCTTTTACACTTGGTGCATGGTGGTCGCGATCCTGTCGGGGACAAAGATCGTGTACTACCACCCCCGCAACATCTATACCAGTAAGAAATCTATCGGATATCTACTTTTCAATAACAGACACATACCTAAACAATACTCCAGTCAATTAATACCTTTTATAACCGGCTTCAAAAAAAGACGGTGGTTAGTCCATTATCAGGTTTTACTCTTAAAGAGTATAAATATTTGTACGTCGTATATACTTTATTTTACAGGCTATTTACATGGACACTTTTCCTGTTAAATAATGTATTAACAGGAATGCTCGATGAATGAAATATATTTTACCTAAAAGCTTGTATTTAATGAGTTTTTCTGTCACCGAACGTATTATTATAATTTATTTTACTACAAATATATACCAAAAAGTTAGATGTACCCAAAACACGATTTTCCTTTCAGATGGGCGTATTTCACTATCACGACGATGTTCCGCATACGACCTTCAATAATTCATGTTCAGTCGATCCTCTTAACATAACAAAATATACAAAGATTGTTCACTTTGTAATTATTTCTCTTCACTCCATTCTACAGCAGAATCATAAGCGTTGGGTTTCGAAGCCACAGTTTTACGATGACCTAAAAAGTTATCTAAATGTAAGATACCTTTGCTATATTATGAAAGTGTGGAATCGTCTCCCGTCCGATGTGTTTGTTACCTCCTTCTTACGGTATCGAGTCCTACAAGCGTAACGTGAAGAGATATGTGTGCAGGCCGGCAAGACAGCCGCGACCGCCGAGGGATTTTCAATCTCTCGGTGTAGCTGTTATGTTTGGATAGTACTTTCGAATTGCCGATGTACTATATAAAAAATATCTGCCTTCTGGAGGTAAATTAGATGGTATCAACTACTTGTAGTTTTATTTTAATTTTTGTTAATTTAGTTATAAATAAAATTTGCCTAATAAAACTTACACCTTCTGTAAACTTCACATTTGGTTCCCATGAGACAAATTCAATACTGTTCAAGTAACAAAGATTCTTGATTTATTACCAGAACGCGGGAGAACTGCGAGGTTTAAATGGAATTAAACAATAGTCGGATATTTAAATGGAAAATCATTTCTTCCTTAATCACATGTCGAGTATGATTTATTACTTTCATTATTGGTAGAAATTATTCGGACCTTTTTAGCTTTTTAGGAACTAAGTTGCATTGATATTAACAAATATAAAATGAAGAACTGTTGGAGTAAATAAAATTATGGTGATGATGATTTGCGCGCACAAGTATTATGCAAAAACTACTGGATAGATTTTGATCAACTTTTTTAATATTTCAATGCTTAGATACTTAGATCTTACCAAAAAAATAATAATAATCACGATATCAATATCAAGAGATTTAACTATCATCGATTAAAACAATCAGAAGTGACACATTTATAAATTGTCTATTTTCTGCTTGTCCATACATAGATCTTCAAAGGTCTTATAACTAATAAAATCACGGGATCGTCTGTGTATAATATGACACCAGATAATTGTACGAACTAGTTTAAAATCGATGTGGTGAGATTGTAAACTGTCGATAGATTGTGAACGGAAACTATTTGCGATCTAACGCTTACATTTTCGAAGGCTTAGAAAAGCGAAGCGAGCGGACCGTGGCAGCAGCCGGCGACTGCTAGAAACAAATTAGCCATTGAAATTTCATATTTTGCAAGTCCTAGTAACATGATTTTCTATTATCTTGGCAGATTTCTCTATACTTGGGGCAGGCCAACTGGTGCATACAAGCTTCCATATACCACGGTAGCCGCATAACATTAGGCCTTTGTTGTATAAAAAACATAACCATAAATTTTAAAGTTATTAATAATTATAAAAGACACAATCCTTCTATATCTCACTAGATTTTTTAAAACGTTGGTTCATGGTTCGTACAACGTTGGTTCGTTTATTATTTTATTCTAATTTTTTATCAAATTATTCAGGCTACATTCAATGAAATGATAGACAATTTGCTATTGTCTTCAAAAGTTAAATATGATTGTAATTTATACATTACTCTCTGAATTTTTACATCTGTGTTAGGCTTAAGTGCAAGGTGAAAGATTAAACCATTGTAGAGAAACCTCTTTCCGTACACAAATATATCAAAAACACAAAGATATTCCTTTCCTTTGAGAAATGTATGAGTAAGGAAACACGAGACAGCCCAAGGCGAGAGATTCTTCGTAATATGTCGCTTATCGGAGGAAGCCGTTGCATATATAAAGACGTGATTCTGGATCAAACGGGAATGAAAACAAATAATCTGTCTTGTGTGACACAGTAGTTTTCGCTTACAATTCTATTATATATGTTATAAGATGTAAAAGATACGTACACATTTTAACTTTCTCTCTTTCTTTTACGCTCTTTAACCCTTTAACCTTAATATGGTGTCTTTTTGGGTACAGTTCACTTCATTATTTTTAAATAATGTATTAGTGCTGATTTTTGTCCTGATCGTCTTTTGACGTTTTATGAAGAGTTAGAAAAAACATAACAAGATTATTTTGAACATAAAAAAACTAACTTCAATGAGTTTGAGGAGTTCCCAGATATATATTTGAAGTTGAAAGTTCAATGCGAATGATGTTTAATTTTAATTGTAATTGAAATTTAAAACCGTGTAGGTACATATCCCCTTTCCAACAAAAAAAAAATCGTAATCGGTTTATAAACAAACAATTTATGGTTAAACAGGTATAAAATATATACATTAGAATTGGGAACCTTCTCCTTTTATAGGTCAGTTAAAAACGGTACCGAATTTTCGTAAAATATAATTCGAGCTACCAAAGATTAACTGATATTTTTGTGTAAGCCAGTGAAAATAACAACAGTAAAAAAGTACTATAAAGTAAACGGCCTAAGTTTCATTGGTTTCAAAAGTCCGATAAACTTGTAAATTATTTGCGGACGAAAACACGTCCATAATACACGAAATTTACGGACTTAAACAAGAAAACTAGGTAATAAACAAGTAGGCAATTATGTTATGTTCATCGTAGACAGAAACTTATATAAAAGTACCTAACTCATAAAAATATATTTAATCACGGAGTGGTGTGTGTATTAATAACTATAATTTTACATAAAAAAGTTTTGTAATTATTGGATTCAACATCGGATTGTATTTGGTTTGGTTGTAATGGCGCAAAACAAGAAATATAAACAAATAAATATAATTGAAGTGTCTGTTTGTGATGTGAAAATAACAGCTTTTTACTAAATACATATTTCTGTCTGCTTGTTCCGGCTAATCTCCAAAACGGTCAGATCGATTTTGATGGGACTGTCACTGGCAGATAGCTGATGTTATAAGGAGTAACTTAGGCTACATCTATTTTAGAAAAAGTATTAGGAGTCCGCACAAAAAAAATGGTAATGTTGAATCAATCCGGGGATTTAAATGGTTTACGCTGAGTAAACCATAAGAGATGAACCAAATGAATGTACTACATAATTGTAAATCTCGAAAAGACTACAAAAAACTCAGCGAGAATATATGTCTATCTTCTAAGGATCACGTAAAATAAGCATTTTTGTCTTTAAAATAACCGGGAGCAGGGGAGGGGGCACCACGATTCGCGCGTGTACCCGATCGACGGCATTCTGTAGTCCACCCGAGCGTAGCCGCGGGCACAGCTAGTATATAATAATATACGGCTCAAAAGAATGTTTGTTTATTTGAGCGTACTAATTTCTGGAACTACCAGTCAGTTTTAAAAAGATTGCTAAAAATAGCATGCCAAAGCTATTTTGAACAGCGTCCGGTATTCGAGTAACAAGGATGGCTCAAATCCTATCTCAGTGGTAGTCTTTTGTTAATTTATTTTTATTTTTCAAAAATAAACAGCAGCAGAAGAACAGCTCATTAGAACACTCACCATGATACATACAATAGAACACGCTCAGCGAGGTAATGATCCTGGGCAGTTGAAGCGGCTCGATTGTATTTGGTAATGTCTGCATCATTAACAATGCGAACAGCCCGTCTCTGCAACTTGTCCAGAGCATCGAGGAAGAATTTTGCGGTTCCATCCCAGATATGCGTACAGTATTCCATTAACAATACCACATTAATTAGAGTCGAGAGCGAAAGTTTGGAGTATAACTCTATACACAAGCTAAATTATTAAAAAGGAAACAAAAAACCCGACTGCAACAAAAACACTTGACTTAAAAAAAAAAAAATTTTACTTTTTATTTGATTCCCAGACGTCGTGTTTAAATATTAAATGGCCTATGTCACTCACACAATTAAGAAGAATCTAACGACATCCCATATGCTAAAACCAATCAAGCCTTTGAGGCGACAGAGCGGGCAAAAAAAAATAGACATACACTTAAGCTCGAAAAACATAACCCTCCTTTTTCACAGTCGGGTAAAAAGCCTCTAAACCAGAGCGAGACCACCACATACCCTGTTGAAATTTTAAATTCATTGTTGCACTTATGAGTGTATTATTTTTTTCTTTCCAGTTTCTTAATATTTATAATATCTATTTACTCCTCCTACCTATCTGCTCTTCCTGAAAAAAAAATCATACTACCTGATATAAATAAAATAACACTTTACTTAGCAGTCCTGTAGATTACTTCGCTGGAATAACATTACATGATATCTCACATAAAATATAATAGAACACGTAAACATTCCCATGAACACAAAAGGCTAACAATGCTGTAAATAAATAAATATTGTACTTCGTGTGCGAAGAATGTGAGAGACGACTGTGAAAAATTATTTCTATGAAAACATCTATTCGTTTGCCACAAGACATAACAGAATTATGATAAGGACAAAATGTGTTTGTCGGTATTTATGTATATATATTAATATGTTGATGCATGGGATACATTTTTCTATCATTATGACCGTAATTACATCAATCCCATTCCTTAATAATTTAGTTTATACAAATTTTAAATATATATTTTAAAATAACTATGTCCAAACTTAGTAGTAATTTTAGAGTCACTTTTCACAAGGTAACGAGACACATGTTAACAAAAATTACACTCAACTGTGTATATAAATATTGCACGATGACGTCATGTTCTTTGATTGGCATGTTTTGCGCGTATGAGGGTAAAATTTTTACGGATGAAACGCGTCGCGAAAATGTGAAACGTTTTGAGAGAGAGAGGGAGAGAGCGATTGAGACCGATTGAGAGAGAATGAGAAAAGGCGAACGTAGCAAGAAGCACGTATAGCCTTGGAGACAATGTATAAACAGTGAGTTAAATTTATAAATAAAAATTTTTTTTGGTAAATTTATAAATCGTCCTATACTAAGCAGTTGTTTAGAGTAAGTACTATATTTGATATCTTTTTGTTAATATACAATTTGTTATGTTAATTCGTTTCAAGGTTAGGAAGTTTTAATATTTACAAATAACATGTGGCATTTTAATTTGCCACTCGTCATTTAAGAATTCAATATACTATTTTTCATAAAATATAAAAAATAATCATATTAAATAATAATCCAAACACATCAACTACAAATTCAGGAACGACAATAGATACTACTTTTACAAGATATTTAGATAATGTTGAAACACGAACTTATATTGCATATTTTACTTATCATAACGCTTTAGTCACAACAATACCAATAGAAATGGCATCAGATATCGATGAAATAAATTAAATTTATAATTTGTATTCATTTTTCACACTTTTAATATTTTAATAACAATTAAATTCATTAAATTCCTTACATATCTTCGTTTTTCTTTCTCTCTAAGTCTCGGAAATCTAAAGCTTTAGATTAATATAAATATAAATGAGATTTAAAAATTAGTTTGCCAAAGAAGTTTCACTTCTGACATGATGTGTACTTTGTACGCACATACATTACATTTTTTTTCAATCACGTGAAAATTAAATAAATTTATAATAATTATTTTATCTAGATTTTTAACTATTAAATCAATTTTCAACTTTCAGAATGTTATTGCATATTATCTTATTTATGTATTATGAATGTGAAAATAGGTTTGTTTCAATGTTTGTGTATCAAGGACGCTTAAACTGTGTGAGGGATTCTAAAATGACATAACATACCATCACGCCTGTATTACCCGAAGGGTTAGGCAGAGGTGTACTAATTGTACACCCACAATTCGCCGAGTATGTTTTTAGATCCCATTTAATAGGGGACGAGACTATTGCCATTAATCGGGCACGAAACCAAACTCCGAGCTGCTACTGGGAATTTCATAGGAAAAACCCAATAACATTTTGCTTGACCTGGGTTCGAACCCAGGACTTCGCTCATAGCAGTCGCGCTAACGACCACTAGGCTAACGAGGCAGTTAACGAGACATTCGGCATATTAATCGATTATGTTGTGAAATAAAACAAAGGATACTTTTTTAATCGCCTAGTGAATCCTACCACTGATAAAAACTTCAATAATTTAGGTCCTTACATATGAAATTAGCGTTTTATATGGAAAAGTAAAATGAAAAAAATAATATGAAATTATACATTTAATAAATCTAAGTATGTACCGTTATTATCTATGCATTTTCGCCATTTTAAAGGTAGTTCATTGATTCCATTACTGAAAAAATTGTGGGAGCAAGAATCAATAAAATCTTTGAAGGCAGTTTGGACAGCCTCATCAGGATTGAATATGTTTTCCTTGCAAGAAATTGTCCAAATTCAGAAAAAAGTGGTGAATATGGTGAGTTTCGGAGACATTCCAACCGCAGTTCCTGTAATTTAGCGACCGTTGGTCTAGAGTTGTTCTGAAACAGCAGTGGGCTTGAGATATTGACCAGTCTTGGTTGTTTAATGGCTAGCTTTTCCATCATGGTTTGGAATTGTTGACAATACAGATCTGCCGTTATCGTCTGGACAGATCTTACGAAGCTGTAGTGTATAACACCAGCACTTGTCCATCAAACACTCACCAGTACCTTTTTCTGAGACAACTTTTGCTTGGGACAGGATTTAGCCGGTTATCATGGGTTCAACAACTGTGATGAGCGTTTCCGATTATCGTAAAGGATCCATTTTTCGTCACAAGTAACAATACGATTCAAAATTCCCTCGTTGTTGTGACGGTTGAGTAATGTAATGCAGAACTCAATAGGTGTTTGTTGGCGTCCTTCAGACAATTCATGCGGTACCCATTTTTCGAGCTTTTTCTTTTTTCCTGTTTGTTTCAAGTGAATTAATTTTTTTTATCATTCACAGCGAAGCCTGCCGCTAACTCTGATGTGGTTTGCGAATGATCCGCTTCAACGGTCACATTTGATTCTTCATCTTCAACTAGGGTCTCCGGCCGTCCACGGGGTTTGTATCGTAGGTCAAAATTTTCAGAACGAAAACGTTGGAACCAAAAAGGTACCGTGTTTTCTTTTACAGTAGCTTTCCCATACACGTCATTAATCCTTCGAGCTGATTCTGCAGCGCTGATGCCACAATGGAACTTATATTCGTAAATAAAGCGATATTTTAAATTTTCTATTTTGTGAAAAGAACGATGTCAAAGAATAATAAAATGGTGCGAAAACACACGAATCACTTAATTCAAAACACAAATACACAAGCCTAAATTTGGAATAAATTTGAATTTGGAATTTCTAACCAGACGCCAGATATTTGAGATCAAAGTGATCAGTTCAACAAAACGCCAATTTCATATGTAAGGACGTAATAATATAAAAATTCATATTGAAAAATGTAACATATGTATTTTGAATTTAATTAATATATAAAAATAAGTAGAAAACAGAGTAGTACACTTAAAGATATTAAATATATAGAAAAAATAAGAAGAGATTTTTTACTCACTTTACTATTATTACTATTCTTTTTAAAGTGAATTAAAACTTTTTAAAGTGAAAACTTATTTATCATCGTTGAGGTTTGCAAGTCGATGAAACGAAAAAGCGAAGGCGACAGTAAAAAGAGACAGACATAAATTCATAAGACTTAACGTGGGAGAAAATGATATAGGAAAGTTTTAGGCAATGATAAAATGGTACAAAAGAGGTTTGTTGCCACGCAATAATGAATGTTATAACCTCACCAAAAAGGCACGAAACAAAAACTTATGACAACACTTATAACATTCTGTTACTTATTGATTTTGTGTTAGGTTACCATGGATATTTCAAATGTGCATGAATTGATAATGATATTGTAAATAATGATTGTGAGTACTTGTATGTACATTTTCATAAACTTTAAATTAGTGTGTATTTGATCATTTCCTGAATTAAAAAAAAACATAGATGTGAAGGTTTCACTTCTACCACGTGTGAATTGCAAACATTTTTTTTTCTATACGACTGCTATTAGCCGTAGAAGCCCTAGAGCCTCAGATAGTTTTTACAACTTCACCGTGGCTTAGAGGTGAGCGTTTAAGGCACCCAGCCGTAAACGCGTGGCAACATACTCAAGAGTGCCAAAGTGGCCGAACCTCGGCTTGGGCTATTGCTACAGTTGCAATTAAGTCGCTAATTGGCTAATTTCCTTATCCGTAGAAATTCGAGCTAACTAATTAAACATATATACATGTGTGTGCCTCGTGGGAGGAAGGTACAAAAAAGGTTCCTTACAGAAATTATGTACCTATGTGGTATATGATGTCGGGTAGGTAGCTAGTGATTGCAAGTGCAGTGTTACTTGTATTGCGCGAATGGCTGCTAGACTCAACGGCTCCACAACGAGAGAACATACCCAGGCTTCAGTTGCGGCAAGAGAGAGGTCGTGGCGGGTTTAATTAAAACACGTATGGTTTGAAGTATCTAAAAATAATACAATTGCTTCATAATTGAATAATTTTTTATGTAGACGATTTTAATAAAATAAACTACAAATATCAGCCTGAAAGTACCTTTCTATTCGTGATATTTAATAACAGTAAAATATTAATTTGGATGTTTTAACAATTACTAATAAATTCTAGGCAAACTCACAAAACAAAGTATACACGTTACAAGGTAGAAAACTATAAATCGTGATAAGTTCCACGAAACTGGGTCTTTTCTTGAGAAACATTAATATGAATGAATTCTAGTATACGACAGTTTATTCGAATTACTAAGAATTGTTTCTCTGTATTACTAGGATTCATAAAAAATAATATATGTTCCTGATTGTCATATATGGCTTTTGAAATTCCATGTCATCCTTTTTATGTTTCATTTATTTATTTACCATACTAAGAAGAATAAGTAAAAGAGTTGTTGAAATAATACCACATAAACC